>JAJHJA010001129.1:0-34884 GCA_021202915.1 Heliconius himera | reverse complement strand
TAAGACCCTCTTTTCTGCATTTTCTGCCGAATGTTTTCGAGGCATTGCGTGTTGAGTGGTGTAACTCAACGCTGAGCTTTGCCTTGTTACCAGTGCGAATAAATTAAAATATTAATAAACCATAAAATTCCTACTAGTGGAAATGAAACCCACAACCGACGCGTTTAAAGTCCATCAGCCTCACACTGTAAAAAACTTTAAAATGGTTTTAACTGGAATCTGATTCTATAATCATCTTAAACGCTCACAATTTATTAGATATTTTTAACTATATTTTTTTATCAGCTTCACGCTGTATCCCGCACACTGCAGGGGTAGGCAGAGGGAACTTAGTGTTAAGACACTCCGTTTCCCCACTTTCTGCCGAATTCTGGAGGCATTGCGTGTTGACTGGCAGAACTCAACGCCGCGTTTTGCCTCGACACCAGGGCGAAGAAATGAAAATAAAAATTTAAGTAAATATTTCAACTCCTCGAGTGGGGATCGAACCCACAACCAGTCGGGGTTTACAGTCACACTTTGTGCCACTGCGCCACGACTGGCTGGATTTTTAACTATAATATTCGATTAAGTCAGTTATTATTCAGTTATTATGGTTAAAAGGGCTAGTTAAATAAAATAGCTTTTAAAATCTGAAAGTAGTAGAACAGCGAGCCCCAATTGCAAAATAGGAATTTTACATTCTTTTGAACTGCTTGTTACTGCTGAAAATGTAACAACATGAATAATACATTAAATTAAGATGCACAAAAATCCAACATTTAAAATGAATGCTAAATTAGATGTAAAAATTTCATATGATAAAAGTGTTTCGTAAAGTAAATATTTCTGTAAAATTTCAATTTTTAGTTTTAATGAACATTTATTTATGTTTTGTTTATATATCTTATCAGTTTCACGCTTTATTCCGCATAGCAGGACTGGTAAAGAGAACATAATGTTAAGAGACTACGTTCTCTACTTTCCGCCAAATTGGAGATTATGTGCGTGATAAGACGTGATGGTGGATATTTTTTATAAATAATTTAAGGGATGATAGCAGAAATATTTATTGGTGATCTCTCTTTTGCGAAACTAAAACCTTTGTTTTTTTTATATTATGGAAGTAATAATGGAAATATTTCATCTCCTCGAGTGGGGATCGAACCCACAACCAGTCGGTTTGCAGTCACACCTCCTGCCGCTGCGCCACGACCGGCCTCTACTCTGTACTAGTACTAGTGTTAAATAACTTTAATATTATTAATAGACTTTGAGACACGAACAAACAAAAAGGTTGCTTCCTAGAAGTAATGAACATTATGGGATCAATCATAGAATAAATAATATTATGAAAATAAAACAAAATATTTTTTAAATAAACAGCTTACTACCCTAATTTGAACTTAGAAAATTTAAATTTAAAGGAAAACATGGATGTAGTATGTGACGTAACCAACAACTGAAATTGGGGGAAGTAGTCTACGTAAGAAATAAAAATCAGCTTCACGTTTTATACCGCACACAGCACGGTATGCAGAGGGAACCTAGTGTTAAGACACTCCGTTCCACTTTCTGCCG
Source organism: Heliconius himera (assembly GCA_021202915.1). NCBI lineage: Eukaryota > Metazoa > Arthropoda > Insecta > Lepidoptera > Nymphalidae > Heliconius > Heliconius himera. The sequence continues at coordinate 33,324 of JAJHJA010001129.1, read as the reverse complement.
AATTATGGAGGCATTGCGTGTTGAGTGGCAGAACTCAACTAAATAAATATAAATATATAATAAATTTAAGTAAACATTTCATCTCCTCGAGTGGAGATCGAACCCACAACCAGTCGGTTGTACAGTCACACTTCGTGCCGCTGCGCCGTGACTGGCCTCAAGTATAGTCTACGTAAGACTTTTGAAAAACTAACGTAGCACTTGTCCTCTTTCTCAAGAAAGAAAAAAAAATACAAGCTACTTTTTTATTATTCCCAGATGATGAGATATTCGCTAAAACGAAGTCTCCAATATTTATTAAGTTGTAGTCTAATTCCATTTCGTAGTCTTCATACGCACAGATTTCAGTATCTTCATTCTCTTCACAGTAAATTGTCACTTCTTTTTCTGATTCCAAATGCATTTTTGAGTCAGTTTCTTGTGAAGAAAAGTTAATTATAGTTTTGTTTTTCTTTCGCGGTATTTTTTTACATATAATAATATTCAAAACTGCCCCCTTTATTTTGTTCAAAGCTGCCTCGTGGTAATTAAAAAATTACAAACGTTTTTTTTTTCAAGTAAATGTTTAAAAATTGTAGTGATTTCTAGTTTATTGCATGATATATGAAACATTCTAACTAAAAGAGGAAAAAATAAAATCATATACCTTGAATTGGATCCCTGCGATCCTTACGCGTTTATTTAAAAATGCATAAAATTTTACTCAAAATCAAACACTCCTCGTAACTCAACCACGGACTCTCATATTTCAGCGGTGACAAGTGACACGTGTGCAGATTAATGCTGTCACTACTCAAAAAAAAACTACCAAAATTTCTTTTTAAAATAGCTCTGTTAACACATATTTTCAAAGGTGCCCCTGTTCAAAGCTACCCCCCTCTCCCCTACTGTTTTTTTTAGGCTAACTTGGCCTAGCTTTTAACATGATCACGATATTGGCAGTCGCTCTTTCGAGCTAAGGCCCAATGTGCTGATACTGATAAAATTAATAATCATGTAGTTCAAGCGGGCGAAGCCGCGGGCGGGCCGCGTGTATAAAATAATATTTTTTTATTAGCACACGGCGGGGTAGGCAGAGGGAACCTAGTGTTAAGACACTCCGTTCCCCACTTTCTGCCGAATTCTGGAGGCATTGCGTGTTGAGTGGTAGAACTCAACGCCGCGCATAACCTCGACACCAGAGCGAAGAAATGGAAATATAAATTAGTAAATATTTCATCTCCTCGAGTGGGGATCGAACCCACAACCAGTCGGTTTTGCAGTCATACCTCGTGCCGCTGCGCCACGATCGGCCTCTAAATAATATTGCAATATTGTATAATGATGTCATATAACAAAATTTCTTCTCTAGCCCTAAAATTTTAGATCAAGAACATAAATTAACCATTCCATTTTATTTTCATAAAAAGACTTTTAAAAAAGGGTATAAAATAAACATATTTCACAGTGGTAACATGAAAAATATAAATTTTGTAGTACATTTTAATTATTCACGTTTCTTCTAACAGGGCTATGGTCATCTACATTTAACTCACGTGCGTACCGGATTATTCTCATTCATTCTATGTTTAGATATAAAAATCAAATCAGCTTCACGCTGTATCCCCAACAGCAGACTAGGCAAAAGGAACCTTGTGTTAAGACACTCCGTTTTCCACTTTTTTTCCTGCATATAGTAGAGTTCAGTTTCACGTTTTAACTAGCATATACTCGTAGTAGAGTAGGTAAAAAGGAACTAATGTCAAGGCTAAAATATTCTCTATTTTCCATCTAAAATGGAGACATTGTGTGCTGAGTAGCAAAATTAAACTTCTCGGTATACTATACCTTACCACAGCGGAGGAAAAAGATAATTTTACCGAATAGGGATCGAACCCACAACAAGTCACGTTTACTGTCACACACCTTGCCCCTTGGCCATGACTGGCCTCATGCTTAGATAAAACTTTTGTAATATAATTCATGTTCAGTCGAAATTAGGGTATGCAATCACGACCGTACCTATCAAATAGTGAAAACTGTGGCGTGTAACTTGACTTTATACAAGCTTTCCCACTGGATGACGTTTGACTGTAAACATAAAGGTTGTGGGTTCGATTCCCACTCGGTGAAATTATTTTTTCTCTGCGCTCTGGTAAGGCATAAGAAAGAAGTTTAACTTAGCTACTCAGAACGCAATGTTTTCATTTCAAAAGGAAAGCGGAGAATATTCCAGTCTTGACACCAGTTCCTTTTCGCCTACTCTACTATATGTAGGATAAAATATGAAACTGAAGCTGTCAATTTGTTAATTTATGATCTTTTTAATTAGTGCATATTGATATTAGAGCGAGATTAAGTCGCATTAGATTTTTTTTTTTCGATTATATTATTATTATTATATTATGTGCGTTGTATTTCACGAAGATGGAAAGTAGAGTGATTTAGCTCTGTGTTTTCTCCGTATTACTTATTCTATTTTGATTATACTCAAAGTGATATTTTTATACATACTTAAAACATTAAACATATTTTAAGACAAAATTAAAATATATATATTTAATTAATTGTAACCAAAAAGGTATTATTTATGTTCTGAATCTCAGTTGGCTCATTTAGTATTAAAAACATGATTTCAGCGATTATTCTGTTTGTAAAAACATTTTTATCCTCAGCATTTTGTTCAAAGAAATATGTAGATCTTCCAACTCCAATTGTCTCGGAAAGAATTTTTTGAAACGCCGATATATAATAGAGACTGCGACTTATGGTTTTTAAGAGCGAAATCTCCGAGATTTTGTATCCGGAATATTAAAGTGCTGCCTTAGTTTTATTTTTTTATTTGCATCTCCACGCTTTTTCCAGAACAGGGTAAAGTTATAGTGGACCTAGAGTTAAAAACACTGTTTTAATTCTCGAAATGTTAATTTTTAAGTGGCGGAACTTAACGCCGCGGATTAAGATATATAACAAAGAAATTTTAATGTTACCTTTCTTTCTATGTTACCCGTTTTGTTGCTAGTTTAGGGGGTAGGGAACCATCTTATTATGTGTAACATGGCTTGTACACATCTTTCATGTAAGGTTTTATTTTCTTTGTAATTACTTTCTTTAAGGAAATAAAGATAATAATAATAATTATTATTATTTTTAATAATCTCAATACATTTCGTTCTTCACTTCCCTTTCAAATTCGAGACATTGCACGTTGAATAGCGGAACTCAAAAACTACGTTTGTCTTTTTTTTACCTTCACGCTGTATCCCGCACGTAGCAGGATAGCCAGAGGGAACCCGAGAACCTACTATTTAGATACTCCGTCTCTTTTAAGACACCTTACCCATTTTTCGCCGAATTCTCGAGGCATTGCTTGCTGAGTGGCGTAACTCCTTATTTTAACAAAATCAGAAAATGAAAATAGTAAAAATAAATAATTATTTCACAAATTAAACCTACAATCATCTCGTACCATTGCGCCACTGAGCTCTCGGTAGAAATATGCGTATAATACATATTATATGTATCTTCTAAAGACATTAAGAAGATCAATAAAAATGTGCGGCTATGTTGACTCGTCTCTTGAATCGTCAGGCGTTTACACTCGACACCAAGGCGCCACTTGTGATATTAGTGATGTGCGTTTATTTAAACGAGGTATATCGATACTTTTTTATAAAATTATCGAATATCCTGTAGAAATGTTTTGAATTTTTTTTATCGATATTAAAATTTTAGAGGCCAGTCGTGGCGCAGCGGCACGAGGTGTGACTGCAAAATCGACTGGTTGTGAGTTCGATCCCCACTCGAGGAGATGAAATATTTACTTAAATTTATATTTTCATTTCTTCGCTCTGGTGTCGAGGCTAAGCGCGGCGTTGAGTTCTGCCACTCAACACGCAATGCCTCCAGAATTCGGCAGAAAGTGGGGAACGGAGTGTCTTAACACTAGGTTCCCACTGCCTACACTGCTGTGTGCGGGATACAGCGTGAAGCTGACAATTTTATTTTTTATAAAGTATTACTTTCATAATTATTTTTATTTATTTTCAATGGTTGATGGTGTAATTTATGATGTTGTGGCGGACCTGTTTATTATTGTTATATTATTAACACCGTTTTATTCTAATAAAGACTTCAGATGCCTCAATTTTTTTAATAATATCATATATTATTTCGAAGCAAACGAAGCTTAATGAATGTTTGTTTTTGACTTTTCGCTTAAATAGATAACTTACTAGTTATGTACAAGTTGCGTAACTCAACATTGCGTATGAGCTATAATTAAACTCAATAATCGACTTTCATATCAAATGCATATTTCCATTTCTTCACTCTGGTGTCGAGGCAAAGCGCAGCGTTGAGTTCTGCGACTCAATACGCAATGCCTCCAGAATTCGGCAAAAAGTGGGGAATGGAGTGTCTTATCACTAGGTTCTCTCTGCCTCCCCTGTTGTGTGCGGGATACAGCGTGAAGCTGTAAAAAAAAAAGAAAAAAGTATGTCAAATGCAAATGTTTTAATATAAGCATTACAATTATCATTACAGCATTTTATTTTCTTTACGCAGTATCCCATATATCTGCTGTATGAGGATATCTACTTTCTGTCTGAGGGTTTTCGCCTTTAAACTTACATATGGAATGGCGGAACGCAACGTCGCCCTATGTATTGTTTATATTTTACATGACTGTAACACGTTGTGCCGCTACATCACGAAAGTATCACAAAAAATACATTTAAAGACAAAAAAAATATTTACCCATCACTATTATGGAAAATGTAAAAAAAAACTTCAAATATTTTTAATATAACACAATTATTGCGTATTTCCATAGAGATAACCTAATGCTACAATTTCTATCTTCATTTTGATTTGAATAATATTTATGTATATATTCAGAGAACTGTGCTATAATGGCGTCATTAATGTGCTTTTTTTGTCCAGACTAATAAAAACATTACTATTAACTGTGCCACAATACTACTTAGTAAGTATAAACAATACTAAGAAGTAAAGATTATTATGGAGGCCAGTCGTGGCGCAGGGGCACAAAGTGTAAATCGACTGCTTGTGGGTTCGATCCCGACTCGAGGAGATTAAATATTTACTTAAATTTATATTTCCATTTCTTCGCTCTGGTGTTGAGGCAAAGCGCGGCGTTGAGTTCTGCAACTTAACACGCAATGCCTCCAGAATTCGGCAGAAAGTGGGGAACGGAGTGTCTTACACTAGGTTCCCTCTGCCTACCCTGCTGTGTGCGGGATACAACGTGAAGCTGATTTAAGAATATTTACAAGATAAAGCTATATAAAATATATGTCTATAAAATGTGAGTGTCATGCAGGATAGCTGCCAGTTAATGTAATAATAAAATTATACCATTGACATTGAAAAGAGCAACTGTTGAGTGGAACTATTTATATGTTCATTCGAAGAAAGTGGGGAATGGAGTGTCTAACACTAGGTTCCCTCTGCCTACCCTGCTGTGTTTGTATTTAGTTTAATTTTCATAATTTCCATATAAACATTCACTCAGGTAAGAATGGAACCGTACGTTTACTGTCAGATATCAGCTACCCCACAACAGACCCTATAACCCTATTAATATCACTCTCTTGTGTATATCAATTATATTATTTAAAGTACCGCTATTACATTGTCCATTTTCAATTTATTAAAGCAACGGTTGTTATAATTTAAATATAAAATTTATTTATAATACTAAATATTTATAATTTTAATTACCTTTTACAACTATAAAGTAAAACAGCAGCAATTTTAGCATATTTTTGACTCTATAAAGGTTAATGTGCTGTTGAAGAAATGAGTAAAAAATGGTTATATAGTTTTTCCCCTTTTGTCATGGTAAGCAGAGGCAACCTCAGAACTCTGTTATTAATAAGACACTTCTGTTCACCACTTTTCACTGAACTGTGGAGGTATTGTGTATTAAGTTGCGGAACTGAACGCCGCGCCTTCCTTCGTTACTAGAGCAAGGAAATTTAAATATGCAATATTTTATTTACTCAAGTGGGAATCGAACGAACGCGAATCGTGGGAACGCGTTGACTGTCACATGCTTGTGTTATGCGCCACGACTTACTTCAACTGGCCAGTTTTTTCCAAATAAATCAGCTTCACGCTGTATCCCGCAAACAGCAGAGTAGACAGAGGGAACTTAGTGTTAAGACACTCCGTTCCCCACTCTCTGCCGAATTCTGGAGGCATTGCGTGTTGAGGGGCAGAACTCAACGCCGCGCTTAAACTCGACACCAGAGCGAAGAAATGGAAATATAAATTTAAATAAATATTTCATCTCCTCGAGTGGGGATCGAACCCACAACCAGTCGATTTTGCAGTCACACCTCGTGCCGCTGCGTCACGACTGGCCTCGAGTTCTTTCCAGTTTATTAAAATCTAATTGTATTCAAATTATTTAAGGCTCTATTTCAGCACTTAGGCTCTCTTCATCCTATAATAAATGAAAATCAATGAACTGTGAATATAAATATAAATTTATATAATTTTATTAATACTGTATCTATTTGTAGATCCGTTCTTCACCGTTTCTGGAGTGAAAGTAAGAGACTTGAATGTAAATTGCCTGCTGTACGCAGATGATGCAGTGCTCATTGCATCATCAGAATGTGAGTTGCAGGTATTAGTCTCCACTCTGAAAGGAGGGTGTGAAAGAATGGTCTAAGTCTGAATGCGAATAATATAAACGTTCTGGTGCAAGGTAAATATTAGAAAAAGTGAAGAAAGTACTGAACATACTTCCCAAATATAACATTTGGGAAGTATGTTAAGTTAACATTTGGGAAGTATGTTAAGTAGAGATGGAAGATACGAGATGGATGCGGAAAGTGCAATTGCTGCCGGTTACAGGGTTAATGGTGGCTTAGTTGCATTGATGAGTTAGCGAAACAACACGTTCAGTAGTTCACAATACAGTATTGGTACCGACGCGGTTATGCGGCAACGAAACGTGGGTATTACAGAAGAAGAATGAAAGAAAGATGAATACTGTAGACATGTGATCTCACTCTCTCTTCGTAGGATATGGAGAATGAAAAAGAACGTGCTAAGCTGCTGCGAAAGATTACGTAAAAACCATGAGGACGAGGCGAATTACTATGTAAAGACCGTAGCGTTTGACACTCCGTCCTCTCTGACTACGCCGCTAGGGATTTAGACGATAGAGATTAAAAAGGATGAATAAAAGCCCATATCTTTTGATTACGTTAACTTAGAAGCTTAATTGATGGAGAGAGGAGATTGAAGCTTTCAGGCGATAAGATATATACATCGTTGTTATAAAAGGACAGGCAGACACACAGACCGACAGCAAAGTGATCTCGTAAGGGGTCCATTTTATCTATATCCTATATCAATATTTAATGTATGGAACCCTGAAAGTATGGAAATAAATAATTATAGATATTTGCGAAAAAATTAGGAACCGAGGCCGTCGTGATGTCTTAATGTCACGACACCTTTATAGTATCTGACTGTAACCGCGATGGTTGTGGGTTTGATTTATGCTCTGTTAAGACAATTCAAATCTCGTAAATTAGATTACGGAGTGCTTTAATAGATTCTCTCTAAGCGGAACCCTGTGTGAAGGTAAAAAATTAAATAAAATTAAACTTCTACGATTAAAATATTATATATACAATTGTTCTATATTATACACTGTTGTCATGAACAATAAAACTAATCTCAATTAAGACCTCATTACCGCTTGTGTCTCATAGAAAATGCTTCTTTTGTTTCAGAGAGGCGCCATTAATTCGGACCAACAAAACGTGAACTGAGTGTTTGTTGTAAAAATAGACGTTTTAATATATACAAAAAAATATTTAAAAAAAAAACAAAAACGTAGGTTGAATATGATTGAAGTGTAGCTGTGTGTGTAACTAGTGATGCGACAATGAAGCTAAGTGTTAGTGCGTATAGAGCTCACGCAGCTGCCCACAAGAAGATTTTAACTTCTTCCTACCAACAACACTATGGAAGTACAGCGGCTCCACCATCTTGCAATCCGTTACAGCCACCCAATTTCACGCCACAGGTAAGTTAATTGCATGAAAAATTGTAATTTAACACAAAATAAACAAAATACGAGTATATAAAATTTATAAAACTCTAAATCAAAAATCCAAAAATCTTTTTTGGGTACGTATGCTTATCACCGTAGCCGTCTTAAGCAGCTGGAAAGTTTTGTGCACATATTTCGATAGGTTCCTAGACAGTTTAAGACTTACTTTAGGTGAAATATATTATAAAATCAGCTTCACGCTGTATCCCGCATACAGCAGGATAGGCCTAGCCAACCTAGTGTTAAGACACACCGTTCCCCACTTTCCGCCGAGTTCTGGAGGCATTGCGTATTGAGTGGCGAAACTTAACGCCGCGCTTTGCCTCGACACCAGAGCGAAGAAATGAAAATATAAATGTAAGTAAATATTTTATCTCCTCGATTTTACAGTCACACTCTGTGCACCTGCGCCACGACTGGCCTCTATTATAATAATAAAAAAATATAATAAATCATGTATGTATGTCATGTTTACAGTAACACGTTTTTTCCGGACTTTACAATGAGTACGCTAGTCGTATAAGAGCTTTATTACGCCGAGATAAAATGAATAAATTTTCTAAAGTACAGTATTGTTTTGTTTTGTGCACCTTTGAAAATTATGTAAATTTTAAACAAATGTTATACCTTAGTGGTTATATTTTTCAAGATCATAGGAATAGTCAATAGCAAGTTTTCTGAAATAATATATACCTAAAATCAGCTTCACGCTGTATCCCGCACACAGCAGGGTAGGCAGAGGGAACCTAGTGTTAAGTCACTCCGTTCCCCACTGTCTGCCGAATTCTGGAGGCATTGCGTGTTGAGTGGCAGAACTCAACGCCGCGCTTTACCTCGACACCAGAGCGAAGAAATGTAAATATAAATTTAAGTAAATATTTCATCTCCTCGAGTGGGTCTCGAGCCCACAACCAGTCGGTTTTACAGTCACACTTCGTGCCACTTCGCCACTACTGGCCTCAATCAATGATACGTTAATCAATTGAAAAATCTATGTGAACAAGCAACAAAGGAAGAATAAAGTTTCATGGTCATTTGTTGTTTTTGACATCAGACGAGAGTTTAAATGTGAGGATGCAACGGTCCGATCATCTAGAGTATGTAGTCATAATTATGTTTTTTAAATTTTCACATTTCGGATTTTTTTCTTTATTTGTATTATAAGTTTTAATTACTTGATGAATTTCATTTGTAATTGAATTTTGAGGCCAGTCGTGGCGCAGGGGCTCAAAGTGTGTAAAACCGACTGGTTGTGGGTTCGATCCCCACTCGAGGAGATGTGAATATATACTTAAATTTGTATTTCCATTTCTTCGCTCTGGTGTCGAGGACAAGCGCGGCGTTGAGTTCTGCCACTCAACACGCAATGCCTCTAGAAAGTGGGGAACGGAGTGTCTTAACACTAGGTTTCCTCTGCCTACCTTGCAGTGTGCGGGATACAACGTGAAGCTGATAAAAAAAAATCATTTGTATGATATTGACTTAGAAGATTGAATTCTGTGCTTCAAGGGACCACAGACTTACATATTTCATATGAATTTCAGCTGAATACATCCACACGATCTCAAGACAAATACTCTCGACAGAGGAACAGACGGGGAACGATGTCATCCTACAAGGATTCTATTTTTACGTTTTGAAGTATAGAACCCTTAAAAATTTACTAATAATATTCCCAGAATTTTTGCAATTATAGCTCTTCATAATACAGTATAGGTATACTTAACATGAACAACTGAACGTATTTTCCGTTTCAGTTCACAATGACGTATAATATTCCTATTGGTACTTTGAAACTTTTACCTTTCGAGAGCTTATGATATACAAGACTTTGTTCTTCGATTGTTTTCGAGAAATGTCCGCTCACTTTATTGAATTTTCCGGTAATTCAATACTAAAACTAAATCGGACTTTCGATTAGAACTCTAAGTTGTTCAGAAAAAGATGAAAAGATCTTGGTATATTTATTTGAAGATAATATTAGCTAATTCTGAAAATTATTCAAAATCTTCTCCAATTTTATATATAAAGGTTATAAGCCGTCTGAGTAACAGATCTCAATGCCACGTTTTGCCTCAACACCAAAGCGGGGAAACAAAAAAATATTAAATATTTCATTTTCTCAATTGGAAATCGAACCTACAACCTGTCGTGTTTGCAGTCACGCTTGTACCCCTGTGTGGTACAGGGCAACTAGCCTCTAAGCCAATATTAGGCTTATAACAGAAATATATTTTTATGTATACCTACATGTATTATTATCATTTATTTATTTTTTTTTCTACTTGAATATATATTTAATGTATATATGTATACTATATGTATGTTTATGTATATGTATTATGTATGTATGATATGTATTGTATGCATATGTATATATATATATATATATATATGTATATATATATATATATATTAAGTTTATTCACGTCGCTTTGCACCGCATTATGCCCTCACTTTTAGATGTATCCTATCTTCAGATTGGTTGCCTGGAAGATAACACTTTTAGTGATAAGGCCGCCTTTGTGTATATTATATTCTAAAAACTAATGTAATCAATCCTATATAAGTGTGCAATAAAGACTTTTTATCTTATCTTATATTAAATATTTCTTCAATTTAAGCCTCGCATCTCCTCTTATATTATCGTCGCATATAACTAATGCACTGAAGTTTAAGGTAATCAAATGGAAAACTAGAAAGCTTTGAGCTCGTTATAAATTTCCTGAAACTTACCTCACTTCAATATCACACAATTTCAAATGTAATTTAAAGTATGAATTGGTTATAAATGTAAATTTAACATTTTTTTTTATGGAAAAGACAAGGCAAACGAGCGTTCGGGTCACCTGATGGTAAGTGATCACCGCCGCCCACGACCTCGTGCAACACCAGAGGTGCTGCAGGTGCGTTGCCTGCCTGTAAGGTGGTATGGGCTCCAGAGCCCGGCATTACCTGATGCGAAACGCAGTGGCATAAAGCCACTACTTCACGCCGGTTTTAAATGCCGGGGGTGGTAATGATCCGGTCGAGTCTGCCCATGCGTGTTGCCATTGCTGGCGACGTGACTCGACCACACGTACTTTAGTCGCCTCTTACGACACCACCAGTACCAGGACGATCCTATTCTACATTTAACACTTTTAAATTAAAGCGAGACCGTTGTGGCGCTTGGACACAAATGTGGGTTAATACACACGACAAGTGAGTTCGTGAGTTCGACACCACTCGAGGAAGTTCTATATTTATTATTTTCATTTTTTTGCTTTATTGTTGAGGCAAGGCGGGGCGTTGAGTTATGCCTCCGAAATTCGACGAAATGTGGGGAGCAGAATTTCTTAACACTAAAATAAAACAGAGAGGAGGTTATCATGGCCAATCAGATCATAATTTAAATTATTTTAGGTATTTGGGTGGCCGTCGAGGGGCACTAACATGTGCCTGTAACACGGCGGTTGTGGGTTCTATTTCCACTCGGACGGTAAAATTATTATTTATTAAAATTTAATTTCTGCACTCTGCTACCAAGGCAAAAGTGCGGCGTTGAATTCCGGCACCCAACATGCAATGCCTCCAGAGTTTAGGATAAAGTGGGGAACCGTAATTTTTTTATGGGAACGCAGTATTACAACACTAGGTTCCCAGGTTCCCTCTGCCTACCCTGCTATGTGAGGTACACACATAGCGTCATACATAAAAATATAATAAATAAATAGGAAAACTTAGACGAGTTAAGTAGTAGTTAGTAGGTCACAAGAAGCGAGAAGGGAACATTACGTCTTCATTAATCAATGTTTTGACGTATACCTCTATCTATCCTCTTTATCGAGCGAGGCACGGAACCTTGTTGTATCTAGGACATTTAAGTATTCAGAATGTGCTATTTTTTAAAGATTTTTATGAAATATATAAAAAAACACATTTAAACCATTTAAAGATTTTGGTAAAGATAAATAAATTATTATATAATGCCTAATGAAGCTTGAATCTGCAGCCATCGCATATAAATTTCGCATACAATGACATTTTTTGCTGTAAATATATAGTTGCTTAACGCAATTTATTCAGAGACGAGCTTTCCTGAACTTTCCACAATTTTTTGACATAAAATCATATTTTTCATTTTATATTTCAGCTTCTGTTTGAAATTTGAACGACAGCTGTTAGAACAAGAGAAAGAAAATAAGGTCGGGTTGAAATTTTGCACCAATGGTTCCAAGTATCCAACTAGCTTTTTTCCTAAATACTCAATATTTTTTTTAAATAAAATATAAATAAATCAGCTTCACGCTGTATCCCGCACACAGCAGGGTAGGCAGAGGGAACCTAGTGTTAAGACACTCCGTTCCCCACTTTCTGCCGAATTCTGGAGGCATTGCATGTTGAGTGGCAGAACTCAACGCCCCGCTTAGCCTCAACACCAGAGCGAAGAAATGGAAATATAAATTTAAGTAATTATTTCATCTCCTCGAGTGGGGATCGAACCCACAACCAGTCGATTTTACAGTCACACTTCATACCGCTGCGCCACGACTGGCTTCAATAATATTTTTTTTATCTACCTTAAAAAGCTGCTGCTCCATCTGCTTGGTGAAATAGAAGACTCGTGACATATTTTGAGTGCCTGACGTTTCTTAGCAGCATTCTGAAGCATTCACAGTATGCGATGTAACCCATTGTTACAATGGGTTACATAATTTTTTTAAAGATATCCCTATAGTATTGGCCCGGAAATATCTCTGCAAGTAAGCAATTCTATAGTTGTGTTGCGCGTAAAAGAAAATTTATACAAAAATGCACAGTTGTTGAATCACTTACTCAGATGGTGAAGATGATATTTTAATTTGAAACGTTCCACAGAACTTTCTTCATTATATTATATTCCAGTATCAGATATTTACTGTTATATTTTTCAGAAATGAACCCTAAAAGTTTCATAAAATATTTAAGTGAAGAAAATGGCACAATTTTAAAATGTCACAGGAAAGAGAAAAATAATTTGATAGAGCAGCAATTACAATGTCGTCTAAGGTTATTTTATTTTGATATTTGAAATGGAAGGATGAATTTAATAATAAACTCGATAGTTTCAGATACAAACTTTACTTTCGGTAACATTTGTGTATGTAGTAAAAAAGTATTTATTAATTGTATACTAGCTGTCCGCCCACGGCTTCGCCCGCTTGAAATACATGATTATTGATTTTATAAACAGAATTGACTGACAACTATAATGACTTCTAATATGATTTTTTAATACTTTAATCTGTAATCTTGTAATATGAATTTTTTACTACATTATCGTAATTTCTATAAGATTTTTTGATTGATTTGAATAAAAGATACGACTAATGTTGATACTTGATATTTATAATAATATACTTTAAGCATTGATATACAAATCTAATTATTTATTATACATATGTATTCTTGTAACATTACGTTCTTTTTATCTATGTCATGTATATATAGATTTATTTTATAACAACGAAAGAACCGAAGAGTCTATGTATTTACTTGATATTTATTTGAAAATCAAGTCGTTCTTTATCTCTATATTAATGTTAAATTAATTAAAACTTAAAGTTAACTGCTAAGAAGGTATTCTTCAAATTTTATTTCTTTATAGTTTGTACTATAGATAATTGTGCTTTTAAAATATATATTTTTTATATTACATTTTTTTACATAACAGCCATATATTCTAGACGTTTATAAAATTATTTTTTGGCCGAGAATTATACCAGCGCGATTCAAAAAATGACGTCGTATGCATAGCGCCACCTTTTGGAATTACAGTTAAATTGTAACGAATGGTTACTTATAGTAAATTCAACTTATAGTAAATTAATATAGTTTTATGTCGAGTATAATCTATACTTTAACTATGTTAAAATATACTACTGTTTTTATGTAAAATTTACTATAAGTATAGATTATACTCAACAAAAAACTATATTAATTAGAAACGATGTTTGATTGAAGTATTAAAATTACTAATAATTACTTCCGAGTCCGACGTAATAAATGTTTAACAAATATAACTCAACATGTTTTATGCGTTATCAACATTCATTAATTATATTATATATATATGTAGGAGATTGCTCATCGCAAAGGACTCTTACTGGACCTGTGGGCTCCATTGTGGGTTAATGCAAGCAGAAATAACGTAGCAGATTCGTGACACTAGTCCTCCCTTTTCCGAAAACATCAGAAGAATACCTAATCGATCAACGATCGTCAACTTCCTCCTTCTTTTCAAATCAAACCTCGCCCTCACGCGTCACGACTCTACTCAAGGCGTAAGCCTCCACGTTATTGGTCAAATTACTCCACTGGTCAAATAAAAGTCAAAACACAATCTCTTAAAATTCTATCAGCCAATCGTAATTCTACAATAATCAACAATTAGTTTCTTTTCGATCGTTTCCTCTGAAGCTGAAAGCTGTGACTACACACTATTGGTCCAATCATCTAATTGGTTATACAAAAGTCAACACATTGTCTTTTTACATTAACATAGCCAATCATATAAGTGAACAGTTGCTACAAATAATAATATTAAACAATCAATAAACATCTATGATAATATAATTTCTGTTCCAATCGCTTCCTTCGACATATATATATATATATATATATATATATATATATATATATATATATATATATATATATATATATATATATATTGCTGTGTGATCCCGGCCTAGAATAGGATCATCCTGGTACTGGTAGTGTCGTAAAAGACGACTAAAGTACGTGTGGTAGAGTCACGTGGCCAGCAATGGCAACACGGATGGGAAGACTCGACCGGATCATTACTACCCCCGGCATTTAAAACCGACGTTAAGTAGTGACTTTATGCCACTGCGTTTCGCATCAGGCAATGCCGGGCTTCGGCGCCCAACCCACCTTAAAGACCGGCAACACACCTGTAGCTCCTCTGGCGTTGCACGGGGGCGGCGGTAATCACTTACCATCAGGTGACCCGAACGCTCCTTTACCTTGTCTTTTCTATAAAAAAAAATATATACTATATGTAGTCAATAATTATCGTTGCGAATCTGTTTCTACTTTCTCAAATATAAATTTCTTGAAAACTTTGTTTATAATGATTTAATAGAGCTTAGCGGTAACCTTTAAAAACTGTTCAATTTTGTTTTATAGTTTGCACTACGGATGATTTTGTTTAAAATATACATATTTTTATCAACAGTCATACAACCAAGACGTTTTCAATATTATTTTTTAGCCAACCAACCAGTGCGATTCAGTAAATGATGCTTTACGCACAGTGCCATCTATTGGATAAGTCCAAGTTAAAGTTAAAGTTAAGCTGTCACTGTTCGTACAGTTCAAAAATGTCGTTTTTATTTTAAATTTCACTTAACATATAGGTAATTATATTAATCAAAAACGATGTTTTATTAAATACGTATTATACCGTTAATAATACACATTTATTATAAGTATAAATATAGGTTGCTATATCTGCGCAGACAAACTCATGCTTTGAATTCACTCAAATGACGATAACTTTTTTGTAATTACCCGATTTTGATGAAACAAACTTTAAATGTTTTTCTGAATTAAAACAAAGCAATTGGTGGAGAAAAGGAAGAAAGAAGAAGAAATTTTTAATAATACATCGGTTCAGCACTTTCGGAGATTAGCATTATCATACAAACAGACAGACAGATAAACGAGAAATTTAAAAAATAAAAATTGCTTTTGTATTATTCTTTTTAAGTGTCCCTCTATCTATTTCAGTCAAAACTACTAAATGTACAGACAAAATATTTTTACTGCTTAAGATAAGATACGGAGTGTGATGTTGTCGTACACTACCTATTGCCTATTGCTCCTAGAAACGACCATAGAGGTAATAAATAATTTTATCTATTTAAGCACTGTAAGTTGCTGAATACGCCTCCAGCTCATTCATACCTTATTTTTTTATCACACATACTTAATGCCGTATTGCTTCTACCATCTTCTTTATTTTACTTTAAATACAGACAAATTTCAATATAAATTGGAGTAGCTGTCACTATTGGCTATATAAAGAAGGCTATGTAAACGTATATACAACACGCCTGTATTCTTAGTGTGGCGTTGGCTACTTGCCAAGTGAGGATTGCGGTTCACATTACGACACTGTGGTTGTTTTGCATACATAAATAAATTTTCTTTGTAAATCATGGTTGCACCGAGATATCCCTTGTTGGGTCATGTTTGGATTTCGTATTTTATTTAATTGGACCAATATTTATATGAATACTAGCGGGCCTGGCTAACGATGTCTTACGCAAGGCACAAGCTTCACTGTATACTCTATATAGCTTTGAATCTTGTCTCAAAATAAATGGTCTTGACCAACGGACAAATGGATAAAAAAGTGATCCTATAAGGCTTCCGTTTTTCTTTTATTTTGAGGTACGAACCGCCAAAAAAATCTTTTGCTGTCATCATTAATCACATTACTCAGCATTTTGCGAGTAGTAATGATTGATTTAAGCTTCATATATTTTTCCTACTTATTCGGACTTTATCATGTGAATAAGACAATTATGGCATAGCGTATCGAGTAGCGCAACTCAACGCCGCGACTTGTCACGTTACCAGAGCGAGGAAATGAAAATATTAAATATTTCATTTCCTCGAAGTGGGATCGAACCAACTATCTGCCGCGTTCATAATGTCACACTTTTGCCATTGCGCCACGATCTTCTATAATAAGAAACAAGAAAATACAACGCTGTTACTATGTATATCATGATCAACCGGAAGCAATCACTGTGCGCGACGAAACTATACATGTGGGACCGTACCCTGCAATGTGCTAAGGAGGGTTCCTCATGAATTACCAAGTTGTGCTTACTAGGATTTTGTCTACCCTCTTTGCAATTTAATAAAATGTGAATAAATATTACCCTTACCTAAATTATAAGTATATCAGAACAAATATATATTTTTTTATTGCTTCACACATAGTAAGTTAGGCAGAGGGAACCTGGCAACCTAGTATTAAGACATTCCATTCACACTAAGACACTTCCGTTGCTCACTTTGCGTTTCTGTAGGCATTGTGTGTTGAGTGGCGGAACCCAACGCTGCACCTTACCTCGTTACCGGAACGAAGAAAGGACATTATTTATAGAAGAAATGAAAACTTGATTGGTATTTGTACTATTATTTGTGTGTTATTAAAATATATTTAATGTACTGTATATTTCCCTTAAAAATAAATAAAATAATAAAAAAAATAATACTTAAATTCTTTGAAGAGAAAAAATACGCAAAATGTCGCGTTGACAGTCGGACGCTTGTGAAAGTGATTATGAATTAGTATATGTAATTTTTATAGGAATATCTGATCGAAATTGATTAGGGTAGGTGTAACACTTTGAGGCAGTGTCTGATAACATCAACAACATAACGCGACGGTTATAGCTTCACACACATAATACACGAGCGTCCATCAAAGCTCGTAATTTTTCTTTAGGGACGACCTACTCTTCCCCCTCCTTGCTCGGTGACGCTGTCAAGACCAATCCAGGCCAACAGCAATAAAGTCCATTAGAAAAAATCACGCACATATCCCTGTACGCAAAGGGAACAAGTGTAATTAGTGTTCCTGCGCCACGACGATTATTATTTTCATAATCAATTAATCAATCAGCTTCACGCTATATCCCGCACACAGCAGGGTAGGCAGAGGGAACCTAGAGTTACGACACTCCGTTCCCCACTTTCTGCCGATTTCTGGAGGCATTGCGAGTTGAGTGGCATAACTCAACGCCACGCTTAACCTCGACACCAGAGCGAAGAAATGGAAATATAAATTTAAGTAATATTTATTATCACAATCAGTCGGTTTTATAGTCACACTTTATGCCGCTGCGCCACGACTGGCCTAATTATTTTCATCTTCTATTAAAAAGAAAAAGCGCTGGATTGAGTTCCGCTACTCAACACGAAATATCTCCAAAAGAATCTAAGCTTAAGCAGCTAATAAATAGTCAGATTCAGGGGCTTGCAGTAAAAATGTTTCCATTATGTCAAAGAATGAGATTTTTGATGAAAGTAGACGGACTTGGAGAATAAATCCTACATTAACTTGTAGACATTTCTTTGTAGAATCAGTTTAAATAATGAAGAGAGCAGCCTATTCAATAGTAGCAAAGTGACTTTTAAATAATAATTGAAACTTGTCTAGAATTTACACTTAGTTCTACTTATTAGGTTTTAGTTTTGAATAAACAAAATTTAGTGTAAAATTTGTTTAATGTTAAGAACTTATTTAAGTATTTATTTGTTAATATTTTTAGGGTTCCGTACTTTCTTGTACTTTAGATAAAAGGAATACTTATAAGATTACTCTGACCGTCTGTTTGTCAGACAGACAGACGGACAGAGATATCGAGTTAACATTCAAACTATATACTCAAATCTACGGCTCCACGATTTGCTGATCAAAATATATCTCTATATTTTCTTAGAAAAAAGATATGGCCGTTTAAATCGCAAAACACGCTTATTTCGGCACTATAAAGGTAATCAAAATTCGTAGGGTACTTCCGATTGATCTAGAATTATGAAACTTGGCAGCTTGTATGTGGGTTCGATCCAATCGAGGAGATGAAATATTTACTTAAATTTATATTTCCATTCCTTCGCTCTGGTGTCGGGGCAAAGTGCGGCGTTGAGTTCTGCCACTCAACACGCAATGCCTCCAGAATTCGGCAGAAAGTGGCGAACGGAGTGTCTTAACACTAGGTTCGATCTGCCTACCCTGCTGTTTGCGGCATACAGCGTGAAGCACATTTTTATAATTATTTTATTTGTCTTGTCATGACGAAGAATTTCTTTTAACTTGATTTTCTTTTATTTATGCAGTCGCGAATTTGTGGAGAAAGTGAAGAACCGAGTGTCTTCTTGAGCCTAATTTACGACTCATAATTTCTGTGCTCCAAGGGACTTAAATACTTCATACTCATTTTAGCTTGATACCTCCACGCGGTCTTGATATAAATAATCTTGACAGACGGACAACAAAGTGATTCTATTAGGGTTCCGTTTTAACCTGGTGAGGTAGGGAACCCTAAAAATGTAAGTATTATTTCCTGAAATATATTTTCCATTTCTTATTTCAAAATCTTGCGTTAAAAGCAATACCTCTCTAATTTTCTCAGAACTACTTCAATATTGTTCAATATTGATTTATAAAAGAGCACTTTACCAATAAACTTGCTGTATAAATAGGCGACAGCAAGTGTTTTCACAATTTTGCTTCTAGTGTTATTTTGTTATGAAATATTAAATAGCATTCTTAAAGTATATATTATATTTTTAGTTTACGGAACAAATGTAGTTTATTTGTTTTTATTTTCTTTTTAGACTTCGGTATTTCAAAACAAAAAACAATTCCTTATAGGATCACTTTGTTGTATGTCTGTTTGTCTGTCTCTGAAGATTTTTTTCGCAAAATTGTGTGGAGGTTTCAATTAATATTACTGTATCACCACACGGGGAGGTTCTTCTAGAACTTACCTACTGTTTATCGAACGATCGCAGAGATGTTCATAGTCTGCTAATACAAGCCTCGATAATATTCTACAACTAAAATATATGAACTTAGCCAAGTTTTAACGGTAAGGCAGCTCTTAGTTTTAGCCATCACAAGTAAATATCATTCTTTGACTACTTTTACAAACGACGCATATTGCAGTAATTGTAATATTAAACACTAACCTTCGGCAAATATCGTTATGGGCTGCTAACTTTGGCGTTGAAGTGAACCCTGATAAATGTTAAGCAATTATTATTGATAGCTTGCTTCAACTCCTAACCTACCTAACGTTTTTTAAACATTTTTAATATGTTATTCCACACTTAGGAAAGAAAAATACTTATTTAGAAAACGTATAAAAATTTGAACGCAGCGGGACTCGAACCCGCGCCTCCTGGAAACCGACCAGGCGCGGGCTAACCTTACTTACCAAGGTATGGTTATTAATTTTTCCAAAACTGTTAAGGGCTTAGATGTTATTATCGATGACAAATTATATTGGGACATATATGTTTCTGATATTTCTCGCAGGATCTATGCTTCCTTGCATTGAATGATGGGACTGAAAAACTTTTTGCCAGTGCAAACCAAAATCCAACTAGTTAATACGCTGTTACTTCCTATTATTTCCTATATTAAATAACGATCTATTAAATAAACTTGAAAGGCTGTTAAACCCGTACATATGTTTTTTTATAACCTGTGCAAATATGATTCTAATTCAACTAATAGGAAGCAGCTTGGATTGCAGCTCACAGTAGCTGGACGAAGAAAGACCAGGTTGCTCTGTCTATTTTATTCCATTCTGTTCAATCTTAACTCTCCCTTATGTCCTTCTTCTCTTTCCTTTCTTCCTTTCATGATAAATCTCTACGATCACAAACTATCCTTGCACTTTCCAACCCAACTGATAAGTTTGGTTTCATGTCCGACTCGTTGTGGTCACTGAAATCAGACTTTGGAACAATTTACCCGACTCTATTAAGAGATCCTCCCGGGAGTCATTTAAACGTCAAGTCAGACAGTTATTCTTGTAAATTCATAGTAAATATATTTATATATCAATCAATCAATCAGCTTCACGCTGTATCCCGCACACAGCAGGATAGGCAGAGGGAACCTAGTGTTAAGACACTCCGTTCCCCACTTTCTGCCAAATTTTGGAGGCATTGCGTGTTGAGTGGCAGAACTCAACGCCGCGCTTAACTTCGATACCATAGCGAAGAAATAAAAATATAAATTTAAGTAAATATTTCATCTCCTCGAGTGGGGATCGAACCCACAACCAGTCGGTTTTGCAGTCACACCTCGTGCCGCTGCGCCACGACCGGCCTCTACCTCTATTTATTTTATTATAGTTTATATATTTATGTATGTGTATTGTAAGATATTGTATTTTGTATATATCTTATTGTATTGTTTTTTTTTGTTTACACATTTACCTATTAATTTAAATTGACATTACAATGTTGGCTGATAGAGAATGCTTTTTAACGTTTAAGCCGCCTTTTGTATATGTATTTTTTTATTTGTAAAAACGTGTGCAATAAAGAATAAATAAATAAATAAATATTGTCCCAATAACATTAAACAAAACTTTTTTTAGTCATAGGTTTTTTGTCTTCCTAGGATCACATATATATAATCATCTTAATAAATTACTTTCTTTGTATAAATTAAATAAGGATAGCTTAAAAATAATTGTAACTAATTGGTTGCTAAAAAAACGTAACAGTAACACTTGCACACACTCACACTTTGAATTATCGTTTGGCAAGAAAGAATACTATTTCTAAATTTTTTTTTCTAAATAAGTATTTTTCTTTCGTAAGTATGGAATAATACTTTGAAAATGTAAAAAAATATTTTATAAGTTACTCCACTCCCCGTTCATCGTTTCCATTTTCTATGAAAATTGTTACGGAACTCGTTGGGCGAGCCTGACTCACACTTGACCGATTTTTTAATATCTACTTTTTAAATATTTTTATATATTCAATACATTGACTCATTTTGATTTTACTAACTAATATTACATAGTAAAGAAATATCTTTACTTATAGGTAATTAATAAATTACAATCGGTTCATTCCATATTAATTTTATTTTTAATATTTTTATTTATTAATTACGTTGAGGCCAGTCGTGGCGCAGCGGCACGAATTGTGACTGTCAAAACTGACTGGTTGTGGGTTCGGTCCTATATTTCCATATCTTCGCTCTGGTGTCGAGGTTAAGCGCAGCGAGTTCTGCCACTCTGCCACTCAACACGCAATGCCTCCAGAATTCGGCAAAAAGTGGGGAACGGAGTGTCTTAACACTAGGTTCCCTCTGCCTACCCTGCTGTGTGCGGGATACAGTGTGAAGCTGATATGATATAATTACATATTAACATAAGGCTTTCTGACCAAAATCTACTCTGATATGTGCCTTATATATTTTGTATTCTACTATAGTAAAAAAATACCCTTAATTCTGGCTGACATTGACGAATAGAGCTATTTTCATTAACTCACCAAGAATTTATGTATTTACGTAATTCTAGGAAATGTTACATTCTTATTTTAATTATATTAAAATAAAAAGAACTTTTAGATATTTATTTTTGTTCGAGCCTGTTCATATGAAATTACGAAGTCTTGAAAATTTTACCACCCACATAATATTCTAAGATTAATTCTAAAATTAACTTCTTATTTGGCTTCCCATAAAAAAAAAATCATTTTTTATTGTTTATAAACACTTCGACAAAAAATAATATTCGTTATTCGAGCCATAATTTCATCTGGGGATCAAGCAGAGTACTGAATTCTTTATAAGGACGTCGTGGCGCAGCGGTACCACTTTTATAAACACGTCGGTTGTGAGTTCGATTCCCACTTACAGAAATGAATTTTCATTTCCTCGTTCGGATAACAAGACAAACTGCACCTCAACGCGCTATGTTTCGAAAACTGGACAATGTTTGAGAAATGGAGAAGCTCCGAAATCATATATTTCGGAGCTTCACACTATATATTCGTTATCTAAAGACAACTAATAAAATACTATCGGGTGGCTCTCAAGGGCAGGACGAGGCGACGAGGTCAATAGATACATAACAATAAAATCGCCCAATAAAATTTCCTATGAATATTCATTGTTTGAAATATATCATAATGTAATGGCAATATCTATTAAATAATACATGTATTTGAGGCCGTCGTGGGGCAGGGGCATAAAATGTGACTGTAAAACGACTGGTTGTGGGTTCGATCCCCACTAGAGGAGATGAAATGTTTACTTGAATTTATATTTCCATTTCTTCGCTCTGGTGTCGAGGATAATCGCGGCGTTGAGTTCTGCCACTCAATACGCAGTGCCTCCAGAATTCGACAGAAAGTGGAGAACGGAGTGTCTTAATACTAGGTTTTAATTTATTTTACAAATGTATTTGAGGCCGTCGTGGCGCAGTGGTACAAGGGTGTGACTATAACGCGACGCTAGTGGAATTAATCCCTAGGGGGAATTCATTATTATTTATTAATATTTTCTTTTTTTCACTCTGGCACCAAGGCAAAATACCCGGTGTTGAGTTCCGGGACGAAACACACAGTACCTCGACAAATTCGGAGGAAAGTGGGGAAGGAAGTGTCTTAACACTAGGTTCTCTCTGTATACCCTGCTGTGTGCGGGATGCAGCGTGAAGCTGATTTATGCATTAAAAGTTTTGATAGATAAAGAGAAGAAATAGATATCGAAATAGAAAAAGAATGTCTTTAATTGGAATAGGAATAGAACTCTATGTAATTTGACCATGTTGTAATGCTTATTATGTTGACGAATAAAGAAATAAATATAATAGCAATATTTTTAATATAGGTAATTGTAGAATAAATAAAGCAATATTACGAAATAAGCCTCTGTTTTAAAAAAAAACAATTATTTATAATTACTATCAAGTTTAACAAATATTTAAAGTAAACGCGACGGTTCTAGGTTCAAATTCAATTTGGGCCAATCAGTTGTTTTCATTTGCTCGCCTTTAAGTAATTCTTCAATCAATAAAATCTTTACCAGGAACCCCACATAATTTAAACAGGTCCCGACTGTTAATCCTAATAAACTATTGGACTTGTTTATTTTCTTTTTAGTTTTATGCAGTTTTTGTTTTTATTTTTCACTTTTTTGTTAGAATTCATTATGGTAATCATATTCATGATATACCTTTTTGAAATCCTCGTAGTAATCTCTTGAATTTGAGACCCATATTGTGGTATTCGGAACTAATTTTTTTTTTTTTCACTAAGTCCAATGGCGTCCCACAGCCGCCATGATAGTTTTTATTTAACGTAACCTATCTAAGAACACTTGGGCTGCTAATACGAATCTAATGATACCTCAATTATGAAATCCGTTCAACGGTTCTGGAGATATGAGGTAATAAAGAATAATACATACATACAAGATACACGCGAAAAACATAACCCTTCCATAGCAGCCGGGAAAAATATTATCTAATCAAAATTTGAATCCGCAACTAACATGTATAGTGCTTACTTTACAAAGGAGTCACTATGGTAAAACAAACGTGAAACGAAGTTACGAGAACGTCAACTATAAAAATTGAATTATGTCTACACTATAATGGCCATTAGGGTCGTTTGTTAGTATTTTTAGTAAATATATTTTGTAATAACTTCACGCTGTATAAGAGGGTAGGCAGAAGGAACCAATGTTAAGTCACTCCCAATTTCCGTTGAATTTATGAGACATTGCGTATTGTGTGGCGGAATTCAAGGCCGCGCTTTGCCTTGTTACCAGAGCGAGGAAAATAAAAAAAAATTAAATAATTCATTCCTCTGAGTGGGAATCAAATCCACAACCGTCGCGTTTAAAGTCAGTCAGAGGCCAGTCGTGGCGCAGGGGCATAAAGTGAGACTGTAACCCACTAGAGGAGATGAAATATTTACTTAAATTTATATTTCCATTTCTTCGCTCTGGTGTCGAGACAAAGCGAGGCGTTGAGTCATGCCACTCAACACGCAATGCCTCCAGAATTCGGCAGAAAGTGGGGAACGGAGTGTCTTAAGACTAGATTCCCTCTGCCTACTCTGCTGTGCGCGGGATACAGCGTGAAGCTGATTTATTTATTTATTTTATGATACTTTAAATTGTAGTAGTGGCAAACTTAGAATACATTGAATAGAAGTAGTAGTAATATACTAAAATAGTTAACTCCAGGATTTTAATTTGGTTTTAAGCTTTATTTTGTCTAAGCGGTTAACGTAAACTAGTTATTTATAATAAATGTTCCAATATCTTTATAAGTATAAAGATATTCTTAAAAACACTTTTATGAATCTTTGAGTTAACAGAAATTAATCGTATTTGTAAAGAAAAAAATATATAATTATATAATATTAAATTTAAGGCTTTATTAAAGTTAGTGATATTTAACGTATATACCAGAAAAACAAAAAGAAGGCGTTCCTATAAGATTACAGAAGATTACACTGGACGGTGCTTAGTTCTTCAGGTCATGTAGGCGAAGGAATATGTGCAGCATATGGTGTACTCTCTCGCCTCCATGACCTGAAGAATTAAGCAGAAACAACAGAAGACAGAAAAGAACATCGGAAAGAAGAGAAAATAACTTAGAATATTAAAGTAGAAATTAATTAAATTAATTTGTAATAATAATTATTATAAAAGTGCCGCTGCGCCACGACTGGCGCGTGTGACTGTAAAACCGACTGGTTGTGGGTTCGATCCCCACTCGAGGAGATGAAATATTTACTTAAATTTATATTTCCATTTCTTCGCTCAGGTGTCGAGGCTAAGCGCGGCGTTGAGTTCTGCCACTCAACACGCAATGCCTCCAGAATTCGGCAGAAAGTAAGGAACGGAGTGTCTTAACACTAGGTTCCCTCTGCCTACACTGCTGTGTGCGGGATACAGCGTGAAGCTGATTTGATTTTAATTATTATAAGATATTCAAAATTATAGTTCAGTAAATAAATACACTTAACATTTGTTGCCACTTTTTAATCGTAATTAAATTTTAATAAGCTTGAAGCCGTCATAGCGCAGGGGCAGAAGCCTGCGACTGGAAACGTGACGGTTGTAAGTCGATTCCCAAACCTACAATTTAATTCCCACTCGGAGGAATGAAACATTTGAAAATCAGATTCATCCACGCTGTATCCCGCACACAGCATGGTAGGCTAGTTGGAACTTAGTGCTAAGACACTCCGTTTACCATTTTCCGTCGAATTGTTGAGGCATTGTGTGTTGAGTGGCGAAAATATTTGAATTATACATTTAATTTCCTCGAGTGGGCAGTGAACCCATAACCAGGCGTGTTTACTGTTACACACTTGTGCCCCTGTTCTACGATTGGCTTTAACTGGATAAAATATTCTGTGAAATATTTAATATTTTAATTTCTTCTGGTAACGAAGCGAAGCGCATTTAATTTATGAACATGTTTAAATAAAACAAACTTTAAATGTTAAAGGAAGTTTACCAAAACAAAATCATTGTTTTGGGCTCTATTACATTGATACACACTCCCAATAATAGATTTATCGTATATTTTCTATATACAGACAGCGATCAGTTTCAATTTTATTAGCTTTACGCTTTTTATCAAGTCACGCTGCCATGCTGTGTGCGGGATACCCGCACACAGCAGGGTAGGCAGAGGGAACCTAAAGTTAAGACACTCCGCTCCCCACTTTCTGCCGAATTCTGGAGGCATTGCGTGTTGAGTGGCAAAACTCTACACCGCGCTTTGCCTCGACTCCAGAGCAAAAAAATGGAAATATAATAAATATTTAATTTCTTCGAGTGAGGATCGAACCCACAACCAGTAGATTTTGCAGTCACACTTTGTGCTTCTGCGCCACGACCGGTTTCAAACCTCTATATATACATATAAAGACTAAATAAAATAGTAATTACCTCTACAGTGGTTTAGCCAGATAAAATAATAAATTTCATAAAAGTTTCGCACTGTTGAAGTAATGATTCATAAAATAGTTGCGTGCGCCAGTCGTAAATCCTTCACCATTAACAGAAGCCTGGAGGATGGTCAACGGTTGTTTTAAATTAATATCGTAATAAATTTCTGGTCTTCTTTCGTAGATCTTGAGTCTGAGCTCTTGTAATGAAATAATTATTATTAAGTTTTTGTTAACTAAATATATTTAGTTAAACGTCGTTTACATATGAAATTGGCGTTTGGTATGGGAGAAACCAAAAATTGAATATTCTTTAATTAATATAATAGAGGTCAGTCTTGGCGCAGCGGCACAAAGTGTGACTGTAAAACCGACTGGTTGTGGGTTCGATCCCCACTCGAGGAGATGAAATATTTACTTAAATTCATATTTCCATTCAACACGCAATGCCTCCAGAATTCGGCAGAAAGTGGGGAACGGAGTGTCTTAACACTAGGTACCCTCTGCCTACCCTGCTGTGTGAGGGATACAGCGTGAAGCTGAAAAAAAATATATAATTTATTTAATCAAAATTTGAACTATTGTTATCTATGCACTTTTGCCATCTCATAAATTAATTGATCCATTCAATAAAAATACAACACGGACGGAAATCAATAAAATATTTGAAGGCAGCTTGGACTGCCCCGAGTTATTTTTTTTTCATTTGACTAGCTTAGGTTGTTTAGCAGCTAGCTCTTCCATCATGATTTGGAATTGCTGATCATAGACTATATCGTTTGGCCAGATTGAAGAAAACTGTAAACGACACCAGTGCTAGTTCATCAACCATAAGTAATTAACTAAAAGTAACTTTTTTCGACCAATTTTCGCTTGGGGCAGGTTTTGGCTGACTTGCCAGGACCCAGCCATTGCGATTATCGTAGAAAACCCATTTTTCATAAAAGGTAAAAGATTCGATTTAAAAACCGTTCATTATTGTGCCGGTTAAGTAATGTCGTCACAAACAAATAATCTGAGGCCAGACGTGGCGCAAGATCACAAAGGGTGACTACAAACGCAACAGGCTGTGGGTTTGATTCCCACTCGAGGAATTAAAATATTTAATATTTTCATTTCATTGCTCTGGTGTCGAGGCAAAGCGTGGCGTTAAGTTCCACTACTTAACACGCCACAAGAATTCGGCGGAAAGTGGGAAACGGAAGTATCTTACTGGGAATGGAGTGTCTTAACACTAAGTTTCCAGGTTCTCTTCGTCTACCCTGCTATGTGGGGAAAAATAAATAAGGGCCATCCTGAGACAGTTATACGAAGCTTAGTTGGCGATACAGTAATACTATATCATCAAGAGGCTACTAATAAGCCACTAGAGTTAAGGCTTATATTTTTTATAACTTCGAGAAAATTCTATAACAAACTTATATTTATAGTTCATTTCATACAAAATAGGTGCATATGCCGTATGGGGTCAATTTAAGCCAGTCAAAGTCAATTTTATTATAAGTTGTTTAGGCCTACTACTATTACTAGTTGTTGAGGAAAGTCGTGGCGCAGGGGCACAAAGTGTGACTGTAAAACCGATTGGTTGTGGGTTCGATCCCCACTGGAGGAGATGAAATATTTACTTAAATTTATATTTCCCTTTCTTCGCTCTGGTGTCGAGTGTGACCGGTGTTAAGTTCTGTCTCCAGAATCCGGCAGAAAGTGAGGAACGGAGTGTCTTAACACCAGGTTCCCACTGCCTACCCTACTGTTTGCGGGATACAGCGTGAAGCTGATTGTTTCTACTTCCCGTCGACATACAACCCTTAAATTGATACGTAAGCCTCGGTGGGCGAATCCGACTTGCACTTAACCACATTTTTTAAACTACATAACATTTCAAAAAATAGAAGAATATTTTTCATTGAAGACGATTTGATGACTTCAGTTTATAGACTGCTTCCAAGAAAAAAAATATTACTTCAAAGAGAATATCTTATATACTTACATCTCAAACGTCACGCGATAACCTTCTCCATAGCTTTTTTAGTATTTATTTTCGCACTGATTTTATCAGAAGCGATATCAGAAATGTGTTTAAAAACTACGATATAAAATCCTCTTATAGCATTTGATATGATTGTCGATATTCAAGTCGGCTCTCAAAATCAACATTTATTTTGTTTAAGGTTTATTAAACGTCTATGAAAATAGATAGTTACAGCTTTGATATAACTTATGTGTATGTGATATTATTGCAATTTGTCGAAATTTAAAATTTAGAACGCGATGATATTTTTTAATTTGAATCTATATATATATATATATAAATGAGACTGGCTGTGGCTTCCATCTTTTCTGGAAGAAATATTTTAAATAATAATTTAAATTTATATTTCTATTTCGCTCTGGTGTCGAGGCAAAGCGCGGCGGTAAGCACCTCCAGATGTCAGCGGAAAGTGGTGAACGGAGAACTTAACACTAGGTTCCGCGAGGCTAAAAAAAAAACTTTATACGTATTTATTTTTTTATACAAACATTTCCATTTAATTTACTGTCAGTTTATTTTCAATGTTTAGTAACTTTGTTACGCAAATATTCAATTTTGTGATGCCAACATATAACAAGACTTGAAAATTTATTATATATTTTCCGAATAAACTTACTAGAAACAATTTTAACCTATGGAAAATATGGTTTTTCATTCGTTTGAAATACAAGCCTTTATCG
This sequence comes from Heliconius himera, assembly GCA_021202915.1. Lineage (NCBI taxonomy): Eukaryota > Metazoa > Arthropoda > Insecta > Lepidoptera > Nymphalidae > Heliconius > Heliconius himera. The sequence goes on along the minus strand of JAJHJA010001129.1, from coordinate 4,010 downwards.
CCTTTAAGGTCACCTTGGGGAAGTGGGCAACCTCTTAATTAAAGTGACTGGTTCTGTTCTGGGTTCTAGTGCCTGTTCTGGGTTCGATTCCTACTCAAGGAAAATATTTATATAATATTATATTTTTACTTCGCCGCTCTAGTGACACAGCGCGGATTTGAGTTCTGCCAATCAAACTTTCTTTTTTAGCGATGAGCTGTGTTCCACATATAGGAGAGGGAACCTAGAGTTAAGGCACTCTATTCCCCACTTATTGCCAAATTATCGAGATATTGCGTGTTGAGTGGTTGAACTTAATGTCACATTTTCTATGTCTTATAAAAATAGCAATGAAATAAAAAATATTAAAATAATAATTCCACCGAGTAAGAATCGAACCCACAATTAAGTCCAATCTAACTTAGTATGTACAGAATATATCGTGACTCTAGAAAAAACCGTCTTCAAATAGCACATACCATTGTGTGTTGAATTGCGAAACTCAACGCCGCGCAAATTGAAAAATTTTAAATAATAAATGGGGAACGGAGTGTCTTAACACTAGGTTCCCTCTGCCTACCCTGCTGTGTGAGGGATACAGCGTGAAGCTGATTATTATTAAAAAATAGTAAAGCTAAACTTTATAATTTTTTATAGCAATAAAAAAATTAAAGCTTCATAAGCTATTATAATGCCCGTAGATACTAGGCTTAAATACAAGTTGAATCTTCTAGTTAGTTTACAATATCTATTTACTTAGTAATTAGTCCTCTCTCTCTTAGTATAAAACAAAAAAAATATAAAAGAAAGATGAACGAGATATTTTCTTTTTGCGATCATAATAAATTATTTTTCCTAGAAACTTTTAATTTGTTAGCAAACGCTTATTTAAACGATATTTTGTTTTCTGTTTCACGCGTTTTCTCGTATATAGCAGAATGAGTAGAAAGAACACAGTGCCGTTTTTCACTTTTTACCAGTATTTAATATATAACCTGTTGAGTGGCGGAACTCAACGCCGCTGTTTATATTCCAAAGAGGGAAATTAAAAATAATTTGAATATAATCATTTGCCCGAATAGGGATAGAAGCTGCAACCTTCGTTGTTACACTCAGATTGTGCCACTGCGCCACGATGACCTAACTTAATATATTTTGATGAATTTCTAAAATTATATCATCTAAAAAAATTTTGCTTTGTATAGGGACTTCTCGTTACTTATGACTCCCACACCATCTCGATACGTGGTACTCCAGGTCTGTGCGGTTTCGTAGGAACTTCCTTACACGCGTCACGCTACTGTGGAGTGACCTTCATGCAGCAGTGTTTCCAAATCGATACGTCATGGGTACTTACAAAAAGTGCGTCATCTCCACCTGGAAAGCCAAGAGGACCAGGATGTCCGCTGGTAGTACACAGAGTCGTGGATGGCAGTGATCATTTACCATCTTTTCCATATAAAAACACAGATTATTATATTATTATATTATAAATTACTAGCCATTAGCAAAAGAAATATTCAGAAAGAAACTAAATTCAATTGTTCAATGTATATTAAGAATCTTGAATTTAATCAGCAAGAACTCGTACCAAAATGCCTTTGATAAGCCACAACCAACTAATTACATGAATTCTCCAATATTTTCATTCTAAACCACCTTTTGTCACTCAATTTGCATTTATAAAGCAATACCTGCTATAAACCCAAGCGTTTCGAGAAAATATTTAAATAAATTATATTAAGTAGTCCTTTCGACTTTTTCTTTTATTGTGATGAAATTGAATATCAAATGTAAATTGAGATTGTAACAAGGTATAAATTTTAAATCAGTTTTAATTTTATTTGTGAATAAAAAGGTAGCTTTATGCTACTTCTCTCTACTCTCTGTCCAATTTCCGAGAATTGTGTGTTAAGTGGCGTATGATATCAACAGGATATCAGCGGGGAAATGTATATATTTTTTTTGTTAGTTAAGTAGTTTCTTGATCTCAGTAATAGTTTACGAGAAATCAAATCATCTAAGGGGAAAAAGATTGAAACATTAGTCATTTAAAAAAAATCACATTTTATTATTGTGAAGAGTTTCAAATTTCCTTTTTTTAGCTTCACGCTACATCCCGCATGTGGCAGGGTCATCTGCTTGATGGAACCTAATGTTAAGACTAGACTGTGTATTGAGTGGCGAAACTCAACGCCGCGCTTTGCCCCGACACCAGAGCGAAGAAATTAAAATATTAAATATTTAATTTACTTGAGTGGGAATCGATCCACAACCTATTGCGTTTACATTTACACATTTGTGCCCCTGCGCCACGACTGGGCCCAAAATTACTGAACAAATATATATAAATTTTTATATATAAATAAGTTTTGTATACGAAAGAACGCTAAAACCTCGTATGAAAAAAAAACTAATATCAAATCAACTGGCCATTTTAATTTTCGTGAACCGAATAAACGAAGCTCGTAAAACGTTTCCAATATCAATAATCTTTAAACTTATTATAATATGTCAAGTAAATTACTTTTTGTTTCAAGTTAAAAGCGATCTCAATTTTTCGCTCTTTTGTGTTGCTCTATTCCGCGTAAAGCATGGTAGGCAGAGGGAACCTGTGAATTCACTACGTCCCCATTAGGGCACTTCCGTTGACTTCAGGGAGTCTCGTGTATTGAGTGGCGGACGCCGAGCCTCCGTTGTGCATCTGGTCTGCTTCATCGCCAGAGTGGGAAAATGAAAATATTAAATATTTCATTTACTCGAATGGGAGTCGATCCCACAACCTGTCGCATTTACAGTTGCTCCTGTGCTGGTATTTGACTTGACTACCTATTTCAGTATTAATATAATAATATTATTAATTTAATTGTATTAATATTATAGTTTGTCAGAATTGCGTAAAAAGTAAAATAAAAGTTCTAAATTAATTTTGACTTTTAGATTTGAATTATACCTAAAATATACAATTTGGAGGAAATGCCTCCTCATACGAGGTGAAAGAAATGGATGTGCTGAAGCATTTTGATCCTAATATATAGATACACTAGCGGACCCGGACGCGGCTTCGCCCGCTTGAACTATACGAATGCTTATTAGATATATTTATGAAATTGTTTTTGAAAATATCTAATTTGAATGAAAACAATTATAAGTAAACGTAATCATATTAAAATATTTATAAAAAAAATTAAACAAAACCAGCTACATTATTAATATCATCAAAGTAAAATAAATATTTAAAAGAATTAAAATTAAATGTGTTGTGCTATGTTTTTGCAAGTGCATGTGGTTATTTACATAATACTTAAATACAATAAAAAATATTATATTTTTTGTCTCTGTCTGTCTTTCTATTTCCCCGAGCTAATGTCCAGAATAACTGAACTGATTTTTATTGGACTTTCAGTGATCGATTTTACTGATTTACGCGGGAAAAATCTTTTTACACGTTTTCCTTGCGCGCGTACATAGATACTATATGAAATACCTAACTAAAGTCCTTTCTACATTAAATATGATAAGTTTTGCGAGCAATATCAAATAAAATCCCAAAAAACTAAAACCATATTTTATTAAGTGTATAACAACGCAATAGATAACCATCCAAGATGAAATAACCAACAATTCTTTCCTTAAATAATAAGTACTTAAATAATATTATGCCGCTGCCGCACAGGGCCGCAACTTACACCACACCAAGAAATTTATGAAAATCTAATTAAACTACTACTCGAATAAGCGAAGAACCAAAGAAAAATATAAATTAATTATAATTACATAAAAATTAATAGTAGTTCGAAAATGTATGAAAGTTTACACAACTGTCAAAGTCATCTGCCCGTTCGCGTCGGTCATACTATGCCGCTCGTAGGCTAGGTCATTTCGAATCAGTGACATCTCCTTAATTATTTATTAGAATGTTATACAGTGAACTATAATTTCAATCCAGATGAAATGTTAAAAGTGACTATTATATTCATTTTCATAAGGATCAATATCAAATTATAGAAAATAACTTAACTTAACTTAAC
>JAJHJA010001128.1:0-28045 GCA_021202915.1 Heliconius himera | reverse complement strand
TGATATTTCAGCGGGAAGGTACCGCCCAGATAGATATGAAATAAAAAAAACCTTTTTCCTTTTTTAACATTTTTTTTTTTAAATGTTATTCCACAGTTAGGTTAGGTTAAAAATATTTAGTTAGAAAACATAAAAATTTTAACGTAGCGGAACTCGACTAAGCCATTCGTTCGACTATATACAATAACGTATGGCTTAATGGTCAGACCGCCTGGTCGGTTTCTAGGAGGCGCGGGTTCGAGTCCCGCTACGTTAAAATTTTATACGTTTTCTAAATAAATATTGAACCTTTTTCCTTTTAGTTACGACTATTGTAGGTATACCTACCTATAATAGTATAGATAACTAAAACTTTAACTTTTCCAAAAAAAAATAAGATTATATAAAAATTACTAGCAGGCGACACCGCGGGTATATTAAAACTGAAGTTAGGCACATCTGATGAAGAGTCATAACGCTCCAGATAAACTATAAGAAATAATGAAATGTCATAAGCATTTTTGCTTGACATATACGAATTAAAGGAGTATTTGATGAGGAACTATAAAATTTTAGGGAATAATAAAATGTCACCTTTGCCAAAGTTATTCCGTGTGGTGGACAATTTCAATTGACTAATAAATTGCAATTCAATACACAAAAGACAACGGAGAACGGAGTGTCTTTCCTTACATGCTGCAAGCTTCCATCACAGCGAGTGGCAGAGAGAGAGAAAGAGTAGTACGCCACGCGCCACGCGAAGGAAGTAACAGGCCACACCAGGCCACTAGTTACTTATAAAAACAAAATATAACATCTCATGCACGAGTAGAGTACTATGTACGTAATTTATATTGATACATCGTTAAATGTGTGGTTCGTTTACTTTAATTAATTAGTGGCTTTTCCAAACAGAATACGGACCTGTATAATTATAAAATTGAAAAGTGCTGTTATTTTGTTTGTGCTGGTGCTGTATAAATATAAACAGTATATTTACCAATCTTTAGTTTTACAGAGACTCTATATATTATATAATTAATAGAATCACATGACTACTTATTCTGTTTTATTAAGTACCTAAATAAATAATATACATTTCTTCTTTTTTTATTATTTTTAATAAATTTATTATTGTTAATTATTGTCAATAAAAAAAATATAAAATTTGTTATGGTTAATAAAAAAAATTCTGCCTCACGCTGTATCCCTCACATAGCAGGGTAGGCAAATTGAGTATAAGACACTCCATTCCCCGGATAGTGATCCGTGTGGACCACCGAGAGTTCCGTGTGGAACGGAGTATCTGTCTACCTGCTGTGTGCGGGATACAGCGTGAAGCTGATTAATTCCACCGAGTGGAGATCGAACCCACGACCGTCGCGTTACAGTCACACCCTCGTGCCCACCCGCCACGACGGCCTCAATCTCGTTAATAATCTCATATTTAAACTACGCAAGAGGTGCCGTGTTAAGTAAGTTGACATTTTAGAGTGATATCATCAATTGGGGACGAGCGATGCATGATATTGAAATTTTATTACGGTAAGCGTGTCCGCCTGGCGTCTAGTGCGGTAATAACGACGAAAAATTGTGTTTAGATACCTCTTATCATGTTGGCGCTTCAGAACTTATATCGATTTTATATTATCTACAATCATATTATGTAAGTGCATATACCTTAATAGCTCTTAAGAAGATAAGTAATATTTAGTATGATTGTTGTGTTTTATTTATGTATTATTTTGATTTTTTTTTGGTCATGTTCAGATTTTATATTTTGTTAAATCAGCTTCGGCTTCACGCTGTATCCCGCACACAGCAGGGTAGGCAGAGGGAACCTAGTGTTAAGACACTCCGTTCTGCACTTTCTGCCGAATTCTGGAGGCATTGCGTGTTAAGTGGCAGAACTCAACGCCGCGCTTAGTCTTGACACCAGAGCGAAGAAATGGAAATATAAATTTAAGTAAATATTTCATCTCCTCGAGTGGGGATCGAACCCACAACCAGTCGATTTTACAGTCACACGTCGTGCCGCTGCGCCACGACTAGCCTCATAGTTTCTCATATTTTGTTCAAATATTTTTTTTTTGCTGAGAGAAAAGTTTGAATTGTCTTTTTTCTCTTCACGTAAAAATATCTGTTGCGTAACTTTATAGAACATATTTTATGTATTTTGTTTATTATGTTATGGAAATTATAAAACTTTATTAGATATTTTAGTGGGGAATAATTTGTATATTTTATTTTTATTTTATGTTTGATTCGTTAATAAATAATTTAACATTTATAATAGCTATATTAAAAGGTTTTGGCATAGATTAAATCCTAAATACGAACATTGCAAGAAAAGTAAATGAACCATTCATTTAATACAGGGGTTCCCAAACTTTACTTGATCAAGGACCACTTTTATATCATTCTTGGTAGCAGGGACCACTTTGCATGTAGGTATAATAAAAATTTACTGTGATAAATAAAACGAAACTTTGCCTCACCCCATCCCCAGTTATAAAGCACATTTATGACGCATGGGAGAAGTCACAAAATGCAATTGGAGTGTTTTGTGATTTATCCAAAGCCTTTGATTGTGTAGACCATGAAACTCTGTTATTAAAACTTTATCATTATGGTATACAGGATACTGCCCTTGATCTTATTGCCTCATATCTAAACGAAAGGATCCAGAAAGTTAGTATTAATAATGTAAAATCATCTGGATCTCCTCTAAGGATGGGCGTTCCACAAGGATCTATTCTTGGTCCCCTTTTATTTCTTCTTTATATTAACGATCTGCCTTTTTATGCAAAGAACCTATGTGATATTGTACTCTTCGCAGATGATACCTCTTTAATTTTTAAGGTAGACAGAAATAAAACAAATTATGACGAAGTGAATAGTGCATTATCCCATATTCTCTATTGGTTTGATAAGAATAATTTAATGTTAAATGCTAAAAAAACCAAATGTATTGAATTTGCTTTGCCAAACGTTAATAAACGTGATCTTAGTCTAGAAATTAAAGGAGAAACCCTCAATGTGTCGGAATCAGATATTTTCTTAGGTTTAACTATAGATTCCAAACTCCAGTGGAACACTCATCTGGAAGCACTTGCGGATAAACTCAGCTCTGCCGCGTTCGCAATAAAAAAAGTAAGACAACTGACGGACGTTGAAACTGCCCGACTAGTCTACTATAGCTATTTTCATAGTATTTTATGTTATGGAATGTTGCTATGGGGCAGTGCTTCCGATATAAATTCAATATTTATTCTCCAAAAAAGAGCCGTGAGATATATTTATACCCTAAGAGCTCGAGATTCTCTGCGAGATGTTTTTAAAGATGCAGGTATTATTACAGTTGCTTCACAATGTATATATTACAATATTCTGTTTGTCCGGCAAAATGCACAGTGTCACAGTAAAAATAGTGATATACATACGATAGGAACGAGAAACAAAGATAAACTTGTTACACCAAGTTTTCGCCTCCAAAAAGAAAAAAAATCTTTTATGGGTCTGAGTATACGTGTATATAATAAACTTCCGCAATGTATTCTAAGTTTGCCACTACCACAATTTAAAGTAACTTTAAAAAAAATACTAACAAGTAAAGCTTATTACACTGTTCAAAAATATTTAGATGATAAACATGTATGGAATTAATGTCTATTGAATGTGATGCAGGTTAGCTGCCAGATAATGTAATAATACCATTGACTTTGAAAAGAGCAACTGTTGAGTTTCTTGCCGGCTCTTCTCAGCAGAACTGCCTTCCGAACCGGTGGTAGCTTGTTTTTTTTTTGTTTACATGTTCATTTGACGATTCAAAAGTGCTTATACGAGTTTATTTGAATAAAGAATATTTTGAATTTGAATTTGAATAAAATTAAAATCGTTCGCGGACCATATTTAGGCTTCTGCGGACAACTGGTGGTCCGCGGACCACTGGTTGGGAACCGCTGATTTAATAGATACGACTTTTAACTTAACACAATTTTTTTAAAATTATTTTTTTAAATTCTAAAACAAATGTATACCAATCATAATAAATTAGCGGATCGGTAGAATTTAATACTTTTTCATTTACTAAATGTAAAAGTGTATAGAAAAACTAATAAAATAATATATCTTTTGTAGAATTTTTTTTTCTAAAATGTATACACAACAACGTAAACACAACAAGTTTTAACAAGCTATCGTAACGTATTTGCACAAATCTCGCCACTAGATAGATAGATAGATAGATAACGGATACATCGATTCTAATACGACCATCATTTCAATAGTGTTGCGTAGCCTGCAGTTCATAGATTACATTAGAGAACATGACATTGTACATAAATTATGTATACATGTCAAATAAATAGGTTATTGTGTTCCTACTTCCATTTGGTTTTAACTTTTTTAATGTATTTCCTATATCTTTTGAGCTAATTTCGTTATAGTTTTGGCCTATTTAACCACGTCAATTATATAATTATACGAGTATACACGCTGATTCTTTTATATACTTTTTAGATTTGAATATAAACAAATAAAAATGAAAATGAGGCCGTGGACGTGTGTGTGTTGTGATTGTGGGTTCGATCCCCACTCGAGGAAATTAAATATTTATTTAAACATATATTTCCATTTCTCCGCTCTGGTGTCGAGGCAAAGCGCGACGCCACTCAACATGCAATGCCTCCAAAATTCGGCAGAACGTGGGTGCTGCTGTATGCGGGATAGAGTGTGAATCTGATATTAATGTTTTTTTTAAATGAAAATATTTTTGATAAATATTTTTTAGGTATATATATATTATTAATTATTAGTTACATCTTTGATAACAATCAACATAACTAAAGCTAAACAGCATAACTAAAGCTTAACTAACGGAAGTCAAAAACACATTTAATAAACTAAGAAAACCATACAAACAAAATAAAATCAGCCTCGATCACTAACTGATGTAGGTACTTGAAAAATTATAAAAATTTCAGCGATTTATTCAGCAAAGTGTAATTTTTCAATATTAGTGCTAATTCGTTGTTTGCACGTTATAATTGTGTTAGTTGTGTGAAAATCAAATGTGGATGCAAGTGTATGGGTTTGTGTGACGTCGTTTTTTTAATGAGGAACAGCGATACCGCTCGCATTCGCTTCCTACCCCTTTGGCACTGAGTACGTCCCATGTTAGCGTTGTGCGATCTATGATGCCTTACTGTTTAAAAGCTTGTTTCTTCTATAGATCCCGACCTGGCTGCGAGGAACCTGGTTAGGTCCTACGTAAATATACGTATATTTTATAAATTTTACATTTATTCTTGGTTATGTACAAATACATATTGATAACTGATTGATTGGATCGTTTTAGTTATAAATTGACTTTGAAAATGAAATAAATTATTATAATATCACAGAAAACATTTTGAATATTTTTTTATTTTGGTTAATTAAATTTGATATTTTTTCTGTAATGATCGCCGTTTTATAAATAATTGAATTAAAATTATTATTTTAGATATTGGTCGTAAATGCCTGTTAATTTTCAAAAGGCTAAATATTTCCACTACTATAATTAAAATTAGTAAAAAATATGTTAATTTAATAAAAAAAGATTTAAAAAATTGATAAATGTCAATATATCGAAGAAATGCCAAGAAATTGTGAGGCTTCATCTTAATTTTGTTGCAGGGGTGCTGGAGATGACTGGCACAGACAATATCCGCTTTAGCGGACACACCCTCGACAAGGCCACCAAGGCTAAGGTGACCTTGGAAAACTTCTATACGAATCTCATCACACAACACTATGAGAGAAAACAGAGGTAATTTTGCTTTCCTATTCTCAAGTTTTGACACATCTCCCATGTTTTGTGGGGAAACCAGTAAGAACTTTTTGTTCTTGTATCATTCTCATTATCATCATTTTACATCACATAACCAATCAACAATTTTTCATAATGTCAAATAGGTTAAATATAGATGATATCTTTAACCGTCGATGCAAAAAAGGGTGTTATAAGTTGTCATATCTGTTTGTCTGTGGAACCGTAACTCCTAAATTAATGAAACCATTTGAGTGCGGCTTTTTTAATCGAAAGTTATAGTCTAATGACATAATCAGGTAGAAGACGAGAACGAAAAAGAAACCCATCTTTATAAATATTTTTTTTATTCAGTTAACTATTGTAAATGTCATACATAATTTCCTCGCCGCTTGATCATTTTCCCTTTTAGCAAATGTGCAGTGAAATATTTGCATATTGACGCATAAATGCTTTGATTTACTATGAAAAATATATCATATTTGACTGTCATTGAATATCTAGGTTGGAGAAGTTAGAGGAGACCTTAAAAGACGAGGGCCTAACGGAGAGTCAAAAGCAAGAAAAGCGTCAACAACATGCACAGAAAGAGACGGAGTTTCTCAGGCTCAAGAGATCGAGGCTGGGTGTCGAGGACTTCGAACCCTTAAAGGTATATTATCACTAAGTAGTCTAAATGTAGTATATTAACCAATAGTATAGTGAAAAGGCAAAATTTTATTATATATCAAAAAGAGAACTAAGAATATTGGCCAAAATTAACAGCACATATTATGCTAATAAGTTACAGGTGATAAATTATTTTTATAAAAGCAATCTAAAGAAAGTAACAAATTTAATCATATTGTACGTCTTTATTACCGTCTATAGATGTTTTTTTGTACAGTTTATAGATGTGAAATATCTTTATTTTTATGAAATAATATCGAAAGTTGAATAAGTGTATATATATTATTTTACTAGGTGATAGGGCGAGGTGCCTTCGGGGAAGTTAGGCTAGTACAGAAAAAGGACACTGGTCATGTATACGCAATGAAAATACTCAGGAAGGCAGATATGCTTGAAAAGGAACAGGTAATATTTTTATAAAAATAATATTTTGTACGCAGACATTCAGATCTCAAGAAAAAGTAAATAAAGAAAATTTTCTATAATACATCAGCACGCAAAGCCTCCAGACTTCACCGGGAAGAGGGTTGCGAAGTGTCTTTACACTAGTCTTCCTCTGCCTACAGGCGGGATATAGCGTGAAGCTAAAAAAATGTTTATTATTAATATGTAGCTCTAATATTGCAGTGCATCTTACTGAAAGTGCCTTTTTTATTGGATAAGGAAAGCGGTGCTTGTTGGTGTCGGAACTTTTTACGTTCTTACGATTCTTTAAAATCAAAAATCAAATGAATACATTATATTATATTATTTTTCTTTCTTATCCTTCAAGGTGGCACACGTACGAGCCGAACGTGACATTCTAGTGGAAGCCGATCATCAATGGGTGGTCAAAATGTATTACAGTTTCCAAGATCCTATGAACTTGTACCTCATTATGGAATTCCTGCCTGGTGGTGATATGATGACTCTCTTGATGAAGAAAGATACGCTGAGCGAAGAGTGTGCCCAATTCTACGTTGCCGAGACTGCATTAGCTATAGACAGTATTCACAAGCTTGGATTCATTCACAGGTAAAATTAATATTATTTATTATCAGAAAAACAGTTTGTTTGTTACGAATATATATATAAAAAAAAACTTAAGGAAATTTCTTATAAATTTGCCATAACAATATACTTAATATTAAATATTTCACAATAATAACAAATGTTAAGTTTCCGGTTTTGTTTCCTGTTATCATTTTGTCCCATTTTCATGTTGCAACGACATTATACTGTCTTGTTATGCTGTCAAGCAATTTTCTTTTGCATTACGTGCTCGATACGGCCAATTAAATGATAAATGCACTTTTAGTAGTCTATATAGGTTTCGATGTTTTTTAAACTGTACCTCTGGCTGTAGATTAAATGATTCTTAATTAAATAAAAAAAAAATCAGCTTCCGCTGTATCCCGCACATACCAGGGTAGGCAGAGGAAACCTAGTGTTATGACACTCCGTTCCCCACTTTCTGCCGTATTCTGGAGGCATTGCGTGTTGAGTGGCAGAACTCAACGCCGCGCTTAACCTCGACACCAGAGCAAAGAAATGGAAATATAAATTTAACTAAATATTTCATCTCCTCGAGTTGGGATCGAACCCACAACCAGCCGGTTTTACAGTCACACTTCGTGCCGCTGCGCCACGACTGGCTTCATTAATATTTATATTTACTAATTATGCTCTTCCGATTCAATCGTCATGAGAAATGATAATTTTTATAGAATATTATATATACTACACATTTTTAAAGTGTTATTCACAAGTAACGTACTGTTAACAACCTAAATGTATTGTAACGCGCCTATAATAATTTTGATGTACATAACACAATGTAATAGGAGTTTAAAGCGTTATGTTAAGAGCGCTACGACGGTGTCCGAAAGGTGCGGGTTTGAATCCCGCTATGTAATTTTTTTTATACGTTGTCATTGTCGAAAATCATTGGCTCTATTTCATTAAAAAAGATCACCAATAATTGTTTTTCTTATTTATATTCCATGTATTGACATTGTATTTTTATTATATGTATAGATTACAATATATATTTCAATGTTACAGGGATATAAAGCCAGATAACCTGCTGCTGGACGCTCGTGGTCACATAAAGTTGAGCGACTTCGGTCTTTGTACGGGACTGAAGAAAAGTCATCGCACTGACTTCTATCGTGATTTATCCCGGGCCACACCTTCAGATTTCAGTAAGTTTGATTTTTTGTATTTTTTTTATAATAGGAATTTAGAAAAATAAAAAATCTAAATATATAAATATGTATGTAAAATTAAGTTTAATTTTACATATTTATATGTTAAGAAATTATTTAATTAAAATAGCGATTCTGATATAATGTTTGTATATTATTTCTTAAAAATGTGATGTCCCAAAATTTGGGATTCCTCCATACCATCGTCTCACGTTCACACTTCGTCGACCGCCTCTACCTTCCTTGATATATTTCTTAAATTATGAATGGCCCTAACTGCCAAAACTAACCGACATAAAAACTTGTCTTATACATTATAATAACTATAAGGTATATAAGGCCAGTCGTAGCGCAGGAGCACACAGTATGACTGTAAAACCGACTCGTTGTGGGTTCGATCTCCACTCGAGGAGATGAAATATTTATTTAAATTTATATTTCCATTTCTTCCCTCTGATGTCGAGGCATCAAAACGCGGCTTTGAATTCTACCACTCAATACGCAATGCCTCCAGTATTCGGCAGAAAGTGGGCAATGGAGTGTCTTAACACTAGGTTCCCTCTGCCCACCCTGCTGTGTAGTGCAGCCTGCAGCGTGAATCTGATTTATTTTTTTATATGATGAATTAAGAATGGTCTAATTGAAATTTTATAAAATAGTATTTATGATACAATATTAGAATTTTTTTTTATCAATTTTAAGAACAATTATAATTTTTGAATAAAAGTTTCAAAAATATTGTTTTAAAACGTTCTCCTTTTTAGAACTTCTATAATATAATATAAGAATTGAATGTAGCATATTTAGTTGATGCACAGCGTCTGATGGTGATAACGGTGTATATGCTAAGGTTATGGGTTCGATTCCCACTTGGAGAAAGAATTGTTTTTATTTTCTCGCATGGGTAACAAGACAAGGCTCGGCGTTGAGCTTTGCCACTTAATACTAGGTATTCCCTGCCTACTCTGCTTTATGCGGGATACAGTGTGAAAATGAAACAAAATACTATCATACACATGTTTTCGAACACCCCGCTTAATATAAAGGACAGATTTCTTTTCAGTATCAACGTCGAGCTCGCCGATGGACTCAAAACGTCGGGCTGAGTCTTGGAAGAGGAACAGAAGGGCGCTTGCCTACTCTACTGTTGGGACCCCAGACTACATTGCACCCGAAGTATTCCTACAGACCGGATACGGTCCACAGGCGGATTGGTGGAGCTTAGGAGTTATTATGTGAGTACTACTTTTTTATAATTTGTCAATTATTCTTAATTTTATATATGTATTAAATGCGAATGATACTTTATTAGTTTGTTACACTTTTATGTGTAAATTATTCTACAGAAATAATGAGAACAATAGTATCTGTATATTTTAACATAATATAATATTACAATTAAGGCCCATTTTGCGCTGCTAAATGAAAACAATGCTAAATGTAATTAACAGCTTATGCGAAGGAAATCGCGGCCACTCCCTAGTGTTAGTGTGATATACAGTCATGACCAATTCTAATTGTGCCGTTTGAATCATCCGTCCATCCTGAGGTTATCGTGACACAGTGGAATAAAGTCTTTTCACGCCATGGTTCAATCCCCACTCGGAGGAATTACATTTCAATGATTCACGCTACCCCGCCCTGCTAAGACAACCTACTCAATATGCAATGTCTTGATTTCGAGCAAAAAACGGAGAGTGCAGTGTCTTCATAGGTACCCCTTTATATAGGGGAAAAAGCGAAATAAAAAAAATGAAAGTTAGTTTCTACTTTATAAATTGTACTCAAGTTGATTCAATGAATAAATATTTGTAATTATTAATATTTAAATAATAATAAACATTATACTCGAGTCTTTATTTTATTTTAAATGAATTGCGATATATTTAATGTCTATGAAACATGCTTATTTTTATAATAGTCTGATTGTGACCTAGCTCTGCTTGGCGAATTTTGATGTTTTAATTTGTGTATGTTGCTTTTATTCATTTAATATTTCCATTTGTATACGTACCTAGCTTTATCTTTATTTTAAATTATAATAGAGAACAGTCCGGCGCCTTCGCACAAGCATGTGACTGTAGACGCGACAGTTGTGGGTTCGATTCCCACTCTGAAAAATGAATTATTAATCATAAATATTTTTTTTCTTAGCTCTGGTAACAAGGCAAATCGCAAGCACTCAACACACAATGCCTTGTAAATTCGTCGCAGAATAGAGAACGGAGTGTCTTAACACTACATTCCCTTTACTTTTGCTTGCTATAAGCGGGATACAGCGTGAATCTGACAAAAATACTAATTCAGATGTAACTTTAATAGATAAATATTGGACATTACAAAGCTGCTAGCGTTGTTATTTATTATTAGCTAATATGCTACGTATTGTTTACCTGTATGCTTTTGCTTCTACCGTAGTTTTTTTTAATTGTCCCTGAAATGTGTTAATTTAATAATAACTTTTGTTTTCTTTTTACATTGCAAAAAATATTCGCTTTTATTATTTTCCATATATTTATATTGTGTTGCTGGCTTTTTTTATATTATATTAGATAACAATTGAAAGAACAACATACAGCTTGTTCTGTTATCATATTACTCAACGCGCTATGTTTCGACTTCGGGGAAAAGTGTAGATTATAGGTATTTGAAACTAGGTTATCTCTGGCTACGGCTCAATGTGTATTATAAAACAAAATCACGTGTTCTATCGTAAAAAGATATAATTTGAAAATTAAATATTAACAAGGAGGTCGTGGCGCAGCGGCACGAGGTGTGACTGTAAAACCGACTGGTCGTGGGTTCGATCCCCACTCAAGGAGATAAAATATTTATTTAAATTTATATTTCCATTTCTTCGCTCTGGTGTCGAGGTTAAGCGCGGCGTTGAGTTCTGACACTCAACACGCAGTGCCTCCAGAATTCGGTAGAAAGTGGGGAACGGAGTGTCTTAACATTAGGTTCCCTCTGCCTACCCTGCTGTGTGCGGGATACAGCGTGAAGCTTTATTTTAATTTTAATTTTAAAATATTAACAAATAGCATTAATTGAATTATCGCGCAAACCCATATCCATGCGAAATATCAATGCTGTGCTTAGAAAATCAAGTATTTTATTATTGTTTCTTCCTATTACTTGCTGCGGTTGCTGAGCTGCCAGTGTTTTTTATAAATTTGTCTATTTTTATATATCACAACTTGTTTCCTTTTACATTCACTTTTAGGAAATTTATTTATGATATTTATGTCGAAAGCGTAATTAAATTGTACTTAATGTACTCGTGATTTGTGGTTGAACCCACACATGAATTATTTATATTTAAACTAACACTAACACGCTATTTCTTAAAACAATATGCAGTATAGTGTTGAGAGTAATGTCTTCCTTTCTTGACATTATATTATTTTTGTGTGAAAAAGAAATAAAAATTATTGTATTATAAATATAATAGCGCTCGTTTTGACTTTATTCTATTTCCATATTAATAACAGTTGTAAAAAATTGTTTTAATTTCAGCTGCCATATGCGAATTATAATGTACTCTTAAAATAAGCGGAAAGTGGAAGATATAGGAGAGGAGTAATACTATCACTTGGTTTTCTCCTACTTGATATAACTTTTTTATTAACATGCTTAGCTATATTTAATTGCTGCATATTTCATAAAAAATACAACTTTTATATGACATTATTTTTCTTATTTTTTTTTTGCTGATGCTTATATTCAAATTTGTTTATTTATTGTAGAAAATCATTCATTTGTGAAGAGTTCATAAAGATTTAAGGCCTTCGAAGTGGCACCAGCGCGTGTATGTAATCGCGACGTTTGTGGGTTCAATTCCCACTCTGATGAATTGCGTTCTCATTGAAAAAATAAGCGGTGCATGGGGATCACTAGGTTCTTCCCGCTGCTGGCGGGATATAGCGTGAAGCTGAAGAAAAGAAAAAAGATTTCTTTTCAAAAAGAGCTTCATAAATATATCGACACCACCAACCACATTGTGGGCTTACAATTTAGTGGGTAAACAATTTAGGACATTAAAGTTGGCATTTGAGAACGTTTTTTAATAAATATTTGCATGAAGTGCATTCACTAAATATATAAATATTGCGAACATCAATTATTCTTAAAGCAGGCGTGAATCTATTATTGCATCAATTAAATAAGGTGGTAATTAACCGATTTCCACAATATGCCGTTTTCCTTATTTCGTTCTAATAAGCAGCTTCACACTGTATCTAGCATATAGTAAAGTAGGCAAAAGGTAACCTAGTGTTAAAACACTCTGTTCCACACTTTCTGCCGAATTTTCAAGGCATAGCGTGCTGAGTGACGAAACACAAAGCCGCGCTTTGCCTTGTTACCAGAAAAAAGGAATGAAAATATTGTATATTAATGTTTTTTTATTGTTTTTATTTAAATAATAATTAAGCTGTGGTTGCGAAATGTAATAGATATAAAATATATTAAATTAAGTAATTACAATTTCCACATTATACCTCTTCATTATATAAATAACAAATTGAAACGTTCCAGGTACGAAATGTTAATAGGATATCCACCATTTTGCTCCGAGTCGCCACAAGAAACATACAGGAAGGTGATGTCGTGGCGGGAATCCCTGACTTTCCCTCCTGAAATTCCAATTAGCGAAGAAGCTAGAGACACGATACTGCGCTTCTGTTCGGAACCTGATCGCAGGTAAACTTTTTAAATTACATACTAGCGACCAATCGGCGGCTCCGCCCGCTTAAAATTATTGTAATATTATAGTCAAATTATACAAAATCTTTATATAAATTCTATATAGTTTATACACCAGAATATCAAATAGGCTATATCCTATGTACTATTCTGGTGTCGATATATGTGAGATGTAAATATATTTTGATCTTAAAGGATATTGATAATATTCTAATATATTTATAGATAAAAATATCATGTAAAGAGTATTTTTCTCAATATGACAACAAAATCTAGAAATGTTACAACTGAGGGAGCTTGGGTAATAAGCAATAAAAAAATGTTAGTTACGAACTTTAATTTTTTTATTCTATATTTTTAAATACACAAATTAGCAATGGTATGATTTCGTACGGTCTTGTAAACAAAGTGTCAACTGATCAACGCAACGTTTGTTGAAAGGTTTCTACTACATAAAATAAATATTGCATGGTAATAATACGTTAGTTTACAAGATCAATTGACGTAATCAATTATCAGAGCAACATGGTCTGTAACGTAGTAACGTTTTTAAATTTCGAAATATTTTACTTTTTAAATTTAAAATTTTTCTAATTTAAAAATATAAATATTAAATGCTTATGACACTTATCAGTGAAATCGAACAGTTATATTTTATTATATGTTGGTTTATTGGGCCTTTGGGTTCTTTTTCAACCCTTATTCCATAGTGCGTGCACAACATGTTTAGATCATAGGCTCTTCTTTTCTTTCCGTAGCATGGGAATAGAGGATTACCAAGTGTTGTAAAACATTTCTTATAATTATATAACAATTAGTTAGCTCTTGGACGCGGTCGTAATGACTAAATCTACCTAGTCTTGGGAAAATCAAATCATTTGTATGTTTTTCTTTAATAATATAGTCTATGGTAAAAGTAGTTTAAAAAAAGACAGAAGTCAGGAGAGGCCGCGACGCAACTCGAATGTAGGCATTTTAAAACATTAACATCTTTTTACATATTCTTTAATAATATTTCCAGGCTAGGTTCACAGCGTGGCATAGAAGATGTTAAATCGGTTCCATTTTTCCGCGGCGTGGACTGGAGCCACGTGCGGGAGCGCCCGGCCGCCATTTCAGTCGACGTACGCTCCATAGACGACACGTCGAACTTCGACGAGTTCCCCGATGTCAAGCTCGAAATACGTGAGTGAAATGTTTCCTATGATATTATGTTTTAAATAAAAAACAAAAACAGCTGGGCAGTAGTAGTAGGTAGAGGGTACATAGTGCTAAGACACTCCGTCCTACACTGTCCTCCGAATTTTTGGAGCCATTACGTGTTGACTAGCGGAACTCAACGCCGGGCTTTTTTTTATCTTCTTGCCAGAGCGAAGAAATAAAAATATTAATAAATAATGATTAATTCCCTCGAGTGAGGATCGAACCCACAACCGACACGTTACAATCACACTCTTGATAAGAACTTTACTATTTTTTATATGGTAATAAATTAAATAATAAATATTCGCTTATGTAGTAGTAAATTTGAGACAAAAATAACAATTGCTGTCTATCATCAATTTCAAGATCATTTTATTCATCTTTCTATCAAAAGATAATTTGAATTTAGCTTCGCAGTAAGCATTTGCCTTATTAAAATAAAATGCTTATATCAATTTGCATAAGATTTAAAAAATAAAAGGAAAATATTTTTAAATTGTAACTAAATCAGTAAATGAACATTTTTACTTAAAGCATCACAAATAGAAATCTCTAAATCAAATCAAGTCAGCTTCACGCTGTATCCCGCACACAGCAGGGTAGGCAAAGGGGACCTAGTGTTAAGACACTCCGTTCCCCACTTTCTGCCAAGTTCAGGAGACATTGCGGGTTGAGTGGCGGAACTCAACGCCGCGCTTTGCCTAGACACCAAAGCGAAGAAATGAAAATATAAATGTAACTAAATATTTCATCTCCTCGGGTGGGGATAGAACCCACAACCAGTCGATTTTACAGTCACACTTTGTGCCCCTGCGCCACAACTGGCCTCAAGTCTCTAACACCCCTCATAATAAATTGTCTTGGACTTATTATTGTTTTATTTCCAGCATCAGCGCCCATTGCCCAAGAGGGTGAGATCGCGTACAAGGACTGGGTGTTCATAAACTATACGTTCAAGCGTTTCGAGGGTCTCACCCAGCGCGGGACGCCCACGAAGAAATGAGTGCCAGTGTGAGAGCCCGCCTGGCCGGTGTACGCCGGACCCCCACCACGTACACCGATCAAGTGCTGCACGATATTGTAAAATAGTAAACAGCATGTACTTGTACTTGTACTCCATTCGATTTGGTTATGTTTGAGCGTTTTGATGTTTCGTTGTTAATGATTCGGGAGGTGAGGAGAGGGGAGGGGAGGGGAGGAGACGCCCGCTAGAGGGCCCGTAAAAATTTTGTGTCAGTTCTATGTAGTGTTGCTAGATACTGTATACTAATAAAGAAACTATACTTGTACTCCACAAAATTTGGAAAATTGTTAAAACATGAGCGTTTTTCGAGTTTTTTTTAATAAATTGTTATTTTGTTTTTACAATATCATAATGAACTTTTTTTGTATAAATAAATGAAACGTATATATACAATAAACGCTCATGTGTTTTTATATTGAAATTATTGTAAACACATAGTATATCCACATATGAAATTTTAACTATTTATTTTACTATATTATGCAATATATTAGTTTTTGTAATGGAGAACAAGTACTAGCAGCATACGAACCAATATCGTAATGAAGTGCAACAGATGACCAACTAAATAGTGGTGTATGTGTGTTCATTCTGGCTCTGTCATCAGATAATAACTTTAATATCGTTCTATTAATGGGTTTGAGCGTCTATGTACACTGAAAGTTTGTAAAAATCGAACGCGCTATGATCGTGGAGCATTATATCAAATGAAACTTGGCCCCAGATTGTATTTAACCAAGATATATTTTTATTAAAATTTATAAAATTAATTAATTCAGATTTCTATTTATACATGTTTATTTAAACTGAATGCAACGAAATTTTAATGGGATCACTAAAGAGCTAGATAATTATTAAATGGAGTGGTGCGCTTCAAAGTTAACTTATTGTTGATTATAAAAAAAAAATTTGCTCAAATTTATTACAATGAAATGAATCGGTGATGATATTATAAAAATTAAAACGAGCACTTTAAAGTCATCGGAAATATGCGCACAAGCTCGACATTTTGCGTTATACAAACTTATTTGAAAATATTTATTACATTATTACATTACTTACGACTATATATACACATAATGTACATGATTATTATTGTAAAATAAATGTATTTGTTTTTATTTATAATAACTTTCGCTAAGTTTCATTTGAAATTTTAATGCTCTTACCTTCAATTTAGAGGCTATTTCTTGGGCATAATATTGTGGGGTCAAATTATTTAAAAATTCGTATTTTATGAGATATGTATATTAGTGAGACAATGACGTCTACTCCACGGCTTCCGTAAGTCTTGTGCATATGTATTACTTGAAAGTTTAATGATATTTTCGTTGTTTTAATCTATTTAATTAGTAAAAGTAAATTAGTGATTACAGTAAGCGACATCGTTTCCACGTAAATAACGCGTACACATAATATCTCATAAAAATCGAAATTTTAAGTAACACGACTCCCCAACATTGTAACGGTCGAATAGCCGAAGCGAGCGACTCAAGCAAGAAACGCATTTGCTCATACCATTTTTATGAAAGATGGATTATTGTAGTTTGTAGAATGTAAATTCGCATTTCATTTTTAACTTTCAGAGCTTATTAGCACTATGTCTTGCCAAATGCGAGCAGAATAGTGAGCGTCTAACATTTGATTTTTGAGTGCGTTTCCGTTATACAAATCAGTATATTATGTATTTATAGCATTGATAAGCTGTGATGTGAACTTTGCTCTATGCTGCTATTTTTATATTTTCTGTTTAAATGAACTATATTATTTATGACAAATTGTATATTTTCAAACATTATATTATAGAATATGAATTATTGACCCTCAACCAAAAGTACTTTTTTACATTTCTGTAGAGCAATTTAAATTGTTGTTGCAGGTGTTGATTTTTCTTCAAAATTTACTTAAAAAAAATCTTGATGTCATTTTGTCGTATAATTTTACAACGATAAATGCTTGTTCCTGCACTATATTAAAAAAAAACATATTGTGTATGTATGTTATAATCGATTCTGCCCAAACTCAATCTTTGGACTAGAAAATAGACTGTTTAAATTGGGCTGAACCGGTTCATTATTATTTTGTGACTAGCGGACGAATTAAAATACATTTAACGTATAAAATAGTCATATAACGTTTATATTCACATATTATTTATGTAAATAGTATATTTCATAATATTATTGCTCAGAACAAATATATTGGAAAATATATAAAATAGAATTCCGTCCAAAATTGAGTTACTATCAATAGTATTATATATATACATATATGTTTATCATCATATCGACAAAATAACTACTGTATAATCAGTATAATATTGATTTCAAATTTCAAAACACTATTTATTAAAATATACGATGTATATATAATATCGTGGAACAAGCATTTTCGTAAAATTTCATAAACGACACTATTATGTCGCTACAAAGTCAATTTCAATATCTATAGGTCTTTAACAACATCTATCCACGTTGTATAAGGTTATCAAAAAATGTTAAATATCAATAGTAAAACAGACCGGTAGCTGTGTACGGAAAGTGAAAAAGATTTTCTAATCCCTATAAGAAATATGTTTTTAAATGAATTAAGAGATATCTGTGACTATGGTGTTACGTGTTTAGATGAATCTAGTGCTCTTATTCCTTAGCGGTAGATCTTGCCTCTAGTGTAAGTACAAAATATAAATAATGACAGTCGTTCAGTTGCTTCATTTGATTCCTGATGTACATTTACTGACATTACTGTCAACGGGGGACATGTTACACGGGTGTGACCACTCCCACCACAATCTGAACCTGTGTGTTTGGATCACGTGACATAACTCCATACTTCAATATGACCATAACATTTATACGTAATTGTCTACTATCTAAATATTTATATATATTAATGATGGCGTTCATGCATTCGCCAACTCTGAGATTGTATATTTTGTGACATCATCTATGAATTATCGATTAATGAAATCGATTTAAGTGTACCTAATGTAATAATGTTAGTACATAAATAATGTTCTCTCTTGACTCGATTATAATGTTGTAAAATGATATAAATTTAATATGTATTTAATACGTAAGTGCGGCCGTTTTGGCCTCAGCTGTGAATGATATCGCAGCCACTACCACTAGCCCATCAACGTACTGTAATGTCGTGTTACTTATAATGTGTTCCAGGATTTATGTAAAATTAATTATGTTCTATTTAAGGGCGACGAACACACTGTTTCGTACAGAATGAAATTCCTTACGTTTTCGTTTGCTTTTATTATAGTGTAGTACCCGTAGATTACTAATGGTAAATATCGATGTTGTATAATTTCTAACTGTATATCGTTCAATTTGTTTAGAACTAATTATGGTTTAGTTAAATTATTTAGTTAGTTTAATAACTTTTTTTTTTCTGTAGCGCAACGGCTCTACCGAGCTTGCGTTCAGAGCCTGAAGATATTTTCTTTTTCTTTTAAATTAAACTTAAATTGAGTAGATGTACTAACGTCTTTGATAGTGTCCAACTAAATATTTATGTGCGTTTCGACGCGATCAATTTTGTCATGTGTTGTAGGCAATAAGGCATGATGTTAGTTAGGCTTGTGCAGTTGTCAGATATTGATGTTTCATTATAGATTATTGCAATCACGACTTATTCAACTTATGTAATAACTTGCCGGTGACACCTCCACTGCAACAAGGACATAAAAACATGGGTTTATTATATTTATATACTATTTAATTTATTATTATTATTATGTAATGTAATTTCTTCCAATGGGTACAATAGACATACCAGCCTCATCAAGGTTAAACTTGGAATATGTATTCATATTGAAAAATTACGAAATTTTTCATTACACAGTCTATGTTTAAATAAGAAAATTAGATATTAATCGACCAAATGAAGTAAGCAGAAATTCTTTACATAATATTATTAAGTAATGAAATGAAAATTATTTTAAATTATACCTAACCAATGTACACCTACGTTTTTATATTCTTTTGTATATCAAATACTTTATAGGGTATGTTGTCGTTTATATGGTGACTCGCTAGTTACCTAAGCATATGATGCTACCTAAACGTGGCTTCGCCCGCTTTAACTTATTTTTATATCACAACAAAATTTTACAAAAAAAATTCTTATAAATAGTAGCATATGTGTTATTCTGATGTATAAGTTATATTGCTGTAAAGTTTCATCTAAATCGATTCAGTAGATTTTGCGTGAAAGTGGAACATCCACCCTCACAAACATTCACATTTATAATATTAATAGGATTTCTATAGACAATAGCGAGTTAGGGGCCGTTCAAGTATTACGTAAGCACTGTAGGGGGGCGGGGGGGTCTTGGGTTTGCTTATTTTTTACGTTTTCAATGAAATATTTGTAAGAGGATCGCTTATTTTTGATGACATGGGAGGGGGAGGTCAATAATTGCAAAGAAACTGCTTACGTAATACTTGAACGGCCCCTTAATTGATATATAAACGACAACATATTCTGTCGCTCCTACATATCCGCACAGTCAGTTAATATGTAAATGTTATTCGCACTCTTTACAAATCAGTGTTCATGTTCAGTGTCTATGTAATGAGATATAAGAATACTTACGTCGAAAAGCGACCGACGCGTTTTTTTTTATTATAAAATTAAATTTACTTTGCTTTGTTATTTGTTATTGGTAGAGAAAAATTAACTATTTGATTTTTATATCATTTTTATTTATTTATTTTCTTGTAATACTTCCTGCTTTATTTATTCAAATATCTGCAGTTCAGCTAACACTCGTTCGTATGTTTGTATTGTTTATTACGAACATACTTTGCTTAGTTCGGTACGTAAATGATTTTTTTAGGTTAAAAGTCAAGGTTTAATTATTTCCGTTGAAATTTGTTTAATTTGCGTTATTTAACATCTGTCTTAAAAATATAAAAGTTGATATTTTTTATTTCGTGTAACATTATTTATATCCTATTATCCTTAAAAAATAAATGTACCCATTCTATAATGAAAGTTGAAATATATTTTTTATAATATTTTAAAGACACTTCCGTTCTCCACTTTTAGCCGAACTTTGGAGGCGTTGGGTGGCGGTACTTAACGCTTATTTCTTTTTATTGGCGCACTTTTTCTTTTTTTTTCGTTACCAGAGCGAGAAAATGAGAATATTAAATGTTCCATACTGTCCATGGTTCATACAAATCAAGAAATTCATAACTATCTCCAAATACCTACAGTAAAGGAGGAAATACAGACCAGTAATAACAACTATGAAAAAAGAGTTGCCCCCCAAATAAATTAGCCGAACAACTCATCTTACCTATGGAAATAACCTACTAAAAAGAAAACAAATTGTGTCAAGAAATCATGTACATCGAGTGGCGAACAACACCGCGCTTCGCCTTGACCAGAGCGAAGAAATAAAAATATATATGTAAATAAATATTTCCTCGAGTGGGGATCGAACCCATAACCAGTCGATTTTACAGTCACACTTTGCCCTTGCGTTACGACTAGCCTCAGGCTTCATATATTTGAAGCAATTTAAAAAAATTACCCCTCTAAAACACTGTTTCCCTATTTCCGCAAATTCTAGAGGCATTGTGTGTTGAGTGGTAGAACTCAACAGCGCGCTTTGATATATAATACCAGAAAATATGCATTTAAATTATTAAATGAAAATATAAATTTAAATCAACCTTTCATTAGAAACTAGTCTTTAATAAAAAAACTATAATATACTAAAATCAGAAATCACCAAGCTGGTGCCGGGCCCACAGCGTTGGAAAACCGTTGCGTTACCGAAAATATACCTTTGTGGCGCTTCTAGTTTCGCAGCAAAAGATTCCTCGGATCACTCCGTACACCTTTCCCCTAATTACCTAACAACAACCAATTATCTACCTAAAAAGATAAATTTTTATTTCTATATTTGCAACAAATGCGAAAAAAAATACAGTATATTGTGTAAAAAAGGATCATCCTGGTACTGGTGGTGTCGTAAGAGGCGATTAAAGTACGTGTGGTAGAGTCACGTCGCCAGCAATGGCAACACGCATGGGCATGGCAGAGAGATTACCACCCCCGGCATTTAAAACCAGCGCTAAGTAGTGGCTTTATGCTACTGCGTTTCGCATCAGGTAATGCCGGGCTCCGGCGCCTAACCCACCTTAAAGGCCGGCAACGCACCTCCTCTCCACCTCTGGAGTTGCACGGGGTCGTGGGCGGCGGTAATCACTTACCATCAGAAGACCCGAACGCTCGTTTGGCTTGTCCTTTTCCATAAAAAAAAAGATACTCATACATGGTTTCTGACTACGTGCTCTGTCTTATTCCAGCCATATTATAAACGAGCGGAATTCTACGCCGTTTCTTGGCTTTGACCGGAATCTCAGAAGAACCTGACCTATACGCTCGGTATATACAGAGTGTTTTCGTCAGCACCACTTTAAATGAAACACAGTTTTACTACTACTCTATAAAAACTTAATTCAATTAAAACAGAGTTTTTTTCAAGCACG
Source organism: Heliconius himera (assembly GCA_021202915.1). Lineage (NCBI taxonomy): Eukaryota > Metazoa > Arthropoda > Insecta > Lepidoptera > Nymphalidae > Heliconius > Heliconius himera. The sequence continues at coordinate 5,950 of JAJHJA010001128.1, read as the reverse complement.
AATAAGTAATAATATTATCGTTGTAAATTCGCCATTTGTCAAGAATGACGCACATAGACACAACCTATCAAAGCGATAACGTATCACACGCGTCATTCACGAAATCGAGTCGTAGGTATTGGCGGTGAAGTAAAACGTTTAGGTTTATTATAGACAATAGGTAATTGCGTAAAAATAGGTACAATAGAACGCGAGATATCCCTTTCCCGTGCTGGTAGGTTTTTTAAGAATGAAAAATGGTAGATCGGCTACGTTTAGTAGTATTTTTGTAGTAGTAGGTGTTTACATTGTTGGTATCTATGCGTAACTACGTCACACGAAATACAGGTGTGGATAAACATCGTGAAATGAAAAAAAATCCTACGCCTAAACTGTTGAGGTATCTTGATCAATTTCTTTAGGTAGGTATGGGTTTAAAATATTTTAACCTATATGCTGCTTCCAAAAAGAGGAGAGCAGACGCTGTCACCCTGTATATTTTTATCTCCCTAGGAAACTACACAGTTTATTTGATTTTACATAATAAGATGTATCTATTCTTGTTTCAAAAATTTGCAAAATGCTGGAAATATTTAAAATATTAGCAATAAACTTTTAAGCTTAAGTAATTTCTTAGTTTTTTTTTTTTGGAAAATCTTTCTTTCTTTTTTACTCAGTACCTACTTCTTATCACAGTTAACAATAAATTTAAGCTGAAATTAGTTTTAATTAAAATTAGAAAAATTATCTGTAGGGATCAGTTTTTTCTAATGAAACTTATATTTAAGAATGATTCAAGATAGTAGAATAGATTACACTAGGGTTGCCTAAAAGAATCCTGCCGCAATCACCTTTAATTAATGATTTTCGTAACTCGTTTTTGGAGAAAATTGCACTCATATGTTTTTTATGTAAATCGCCCATCATTTGAAAAAAAGTCGCATAAGGAATTGGATAAACAATGGTTGCCAGCTCTCAGTCTGCCGCAAGCAAGGGTTGCCTGGTTTAAACAGGTTACTTAATGTTAATATTTGCACTCATGTGTTTTTTTAATGAATATATTGATATATTAAAGCTTATTTTTTGTCATCACTAAAACACATGGTTGCCTAGAAAATTGCTGTCGAAAGCAAAGGTTACCATCATTTGAAATATTTTATTCCGATTCCGTTTGACTGAGAATAGACGATGAAATGTGGGGTTGTCTTATGTTTTAAAGTAAAATATTATATAATAGAAGGTCAATTTTTAAATCAATGTTTATTCTAACTGTTCACCTGTTAAATGATGATTTTTATCATATACAGAAAACTATTTAAAACTATATAAAAAATTTTTTCAAGTGAAATAATGAATTCATAATATTATTTTTTTTTATAAATTCTCAATCTTTCTCTTCGTCCTCAAAGAAAAATGTATAATATTAAACATTAAATTTAATTATACTTATTAATTATGCTTACGTTTTTTACTTACGATTAAAAATAATTTAAAAATAAAAATCAAATCAGCTTCACGCTGTATCCTGCACACAGCAGGGTAGGCAGAGGGAACCTAGTGTTAAGACACTCCGTTCCCCACTTTCTACCGAATTCTGGAGGCATTGCGTGTTGAGTGGCAAAACTTAACGCCACGCTTTGCCTCAACACCAGAGCGAAGAAATGGAAATATAAATTTAAATAAATATTTAATCTCCTCGAGTGGGGATCGAACCCCCAACCAGTCGGTTTTACAATCACACTTTGTGCCCCTGCACCACGACTCAATTAAAAAATCTTCTTTATATTTTTGTTTTACAACAATGAACTTTTTGTAACGCTGTAAATGATAACCGTGCATTGTGTTACTATTTAATAAAATGTTACTGTATATAAAATTATTTTTTTGGCGAAACAACAACATAATTTTATCTTTTTGGCGAGACTCATTATTAAATTCCATCACATTTTGCTTCTGTTGCGACAGGATCGAAAATGTGATGGAAAAAAAACACATCTTTATTTTTTTCATGTTAACTAAAAACGCCTTCACTCCAAAACGAAAGGTAGGTAGGTAAAGTAACTAAGTAATATGTTCAAAAACATCTCATTTGGCCATCTGCACTTTTAGTGCATTTAGAAACATATGTAAACAGATGTATATCTACGAAAATAATTTTATTGCATTTGGCTTATCTATAGTAAAAAGTAGACATCTAATTGATATTTACCGACTCTTGGTCATAAGCTGTAAATAGCGTTTATTAGTCGGCATTACTGTCGGAATTTCTTAGAATTTATTTTTGCTAAATTAGTTTTGTTTATTATAATTCTATTATTTATATTTCTTTCCTATGAAAATTCTTAAAAGCTGCATGAGAAAAAAAGATTGCGGCAACCGTTATCAAAGTAAACAAGCAGAGGACGAAGAGAGAGAATTTAATGAAAGGTAATTTTCCATATTTTCTTAATTAATAAAAAAAATATCCGCAATAATTGTCACCCTTCATTATCTTAGGGAAACAATTAATTTATTGAATTAATACAAATTAAACAATTAATTTATAGATCAATATTTGTAAGCATTTATTTAATTAGATAATTTAGTCGTTTTAAAATAATAATTTAAATGAGTATTAGTATAATGCAAGCAAAGGCATAATATAATGGATTCATTATTTCACTTTAAAATTAATGATGATTTCATTTTTAAATAGTTTTCTGCATGTACTGAATATGATTAAAATCATCATTTAACAGGTGAACAGTTAGAATAAACATTGATTTTAAAATTAATCTTCTATTATATAATATTTTACTTTAAATCAAGGTAAACCGCACATTTCATCGTCTATTCTCATAGTCAAACGAAACCGGACTAAAATATTTCAAATGATGGCAAACTTTGCTTGCGGCAGTTATTTTCCAGGCAACCATGTGTTTTAGTGATGAGAAAAAAATAAGCTTTAATTTGATATATAATTCATTAAAAAAACACATGAGTGCTAATATTTACATTAAGTGACCTGTTTATAACCAGGCAACCCTGAGGTTTGCGACACACTTAAAGCTGGCAACCATTGTTTTTCCAAATACTTATGCGATTTTCTTTCAAATGATGGGCGACTTACATAAAAAACATATGAGTGCAATTTTCTCCAAAAACGAGTTATGAAAAACATTAATTAAAGCTGCTTGCGGCTGGATTCTTTTAGACAACCCTAGTGTAATCTATTCTACTATCATGTATCATTCTTAAATATAAGTTTAATTAGAATTAGCGATTCCCTACAGATTTTAAGCAATTGGGATCTCGACCTATAAAACTTCACAGCAATTGGTGTAGTGTATCTTCTTGTGTATTATCAACGCCCTCCGCGCGTCCGGAGAATGTACACACGTTTAAAGAAGCTCCGATAAAATTTGTGGTTTAAAAATACAATAAGTGCATACTTTAGTGAAAATTTGTGCTAATTTAAACCCTAAATATCACTAAATGAAAAAAAAATATCACTAAATGAAAAAAACTGGTTAACAATGTGCGGAAAAAAATCGTGGTAAATTAAGTGTTTGAAGTGATATACGCAAATCTAAAAGTTCTTTGTTCAATAGTGAACCGTTGGACACGACTATGTTGACCTTTGAACTCATCTAAACCTGTGTTATGTTATTTATTCTTATTTTAATTTTTAATTTTTTTTTTATTTTATTTTAATTTTATATTTGCCGATTTTTTTTTTTTTTTTTTTTTTTTTTTTATTCATAAAATATTCTGTTAAAATGCCACTGAGAAAGAACCCCCCCTAAGTCGTCACCACTACAGCAGTGTATTTCGGAACCAAGCCTCAGTAAAGGAAAAAATTGTGAATCTGAAACAGCGAGTCCAAATGTTACCGTTCGTCAGAAGCGTCGACGTTCTCCTTCCGACGATGTTGGTGGAAAAGCTTTCTTCTTTCATGACGGAATTTAGAGATCTTCTTGAAGCCCTTAAAAAGGAACAAAATCTCAAATTAGACAAGATTATCTGCAGCCCGTTGAAGACATTAAAAAAGCAAAATTATGAAATCCAGGCATCCGTAGAGTTCTTGTCGCAGAAATATGACTCCATCATCAATCAAATTGATAAATTAGAAAAGGATAGGCAACAAAACCTCCTTCAAAATTGAATTACTAGAAGGCAGAATGGAAAATTACGAACGGTTATCTAGATCGTCATGCATTGAAATAAAAAATATCCCAAAACTTCCTTCCGAGACAAAAGACAAATTGTTAAGCACTATCGTCTCTGTTGGCAATAGCCTAAATATACCCATAAAATCAAACGAAGGTTAAAGACGTTTTCCGCCTCAGCTCACGTGATCCAACTAATCGCACAGTCCTTGTAGACTTCACTAGTATAATTATGAAAGAAAAGGTAATCCAAATGTACAGAAAGAGCAACAGAGAGAATAATAGACTAACAACTGAAAAGTTAAAATTGCCAGGACCTTCCAAACCATTGTTTATATCAGAAAGTTTAACACCTAAGATGAAAAGGCTTTTTTTTCTTGCCCGTGATTTCGCCAAATTAAATGAATTTTCGCACTGCTGGATTTCCAATGGCAAAGTATTACTAAGAAAGAAAGAAGGAGAAAAGTTCATTATTGTTCGAAGTGAAGCTGATTTATCTGACCTGAAACCAAAACAATGACTAGGCAACCTAAAGCTAAACACGTATTGTTTTTTTAATATCTTATACTTCATTTTATATAACTTTATAGGTATAGTTTTAATTTGTGCTGATTTTATAAATTTTATTTATTGTAAGCTTTACATGATGATTACTAACTATTTACAAAAATATTTGATAACACTTACACTATACACTCATATTTCGTTAACTAAAAATTATTATAATATTACAATTCATTTTTACTTTAATAAAATAATTGAAATTAGTCGGATCTTATTAATAGTTATTGCAAAACAGTACAGAATCAGTTACTGGTACTTGTGTTATAAATAAAATTAAATAATGGTTGACAAAAATATAATAGAAAATTTTGATGAATTATTGATTCCTGATTCACAACTCTGTTCGGCTGAGCAATATAAAGAGTCCCTGAAATATATAGCTGGAGTGAGGATTCTTCATGTTAATATACGTAGTATCAGCTGCAATTTTGACTCTCTCTTAATCTTACTAGAGAGAATAAATTATCAAATTGACATAATAATTCTATCGGAATGCTGGTTACTGTAAAGCTTCTGTTATACCCATATTACCAAATTTCACTTCATACAAATCAAGTCACACGAGTCAGAACGATGGTATTATTGCATATATTAAAGATACCTTATGTTGTGAAGTTACCGAACCTTTTTTTAGCGTGGCAAATTGCCTTCAAATTAAGTTATCCGACACATTTTTTTATAGTTGCATTATATCGATCTCCTTCTGCTCATTGCATTGCTACATTCTTACACAGTCTGGATAATGTTTTGAGCACACTGACCACCATTAAAACTTTGGTTATAATAGGCGATATGAATATAAACATTGATAGTTCGGCAAATGATTCACGTGCAGAAGAGTACTTAAATCTTTGTGCTTCTCATGGATTAATCCCAACTCATACACTTCCTACTAGAAACAATAACTGTCACATAATCCTGCGAAGTCATAAAAGATCGGCCACATACGTTTTGGATGCTCCACTGACTGACCATTGTCCAGTTTGTGTTTGTTGTGAATTTGGGTATATAACAACGACGGCACCGCGATCGGTTACATATATTGATGAATCAGCTGCTATTAATATGCTTAAAAAAAGTGATTTTTCTATTATCTTAAACAATACTGATCCAGAGGACGCAGCAGAGAAACTCGTATCAACAATATCCTCTGTTATACAAAATCATACACGAATTATAGCCTCATCTAGCAGAAAACGAATTATTAAACCTTGGATTACTCCTGGTTTACTTCGCTGTATACGTAATCGCGATAAACT
>JAJHJA010001127.1:0-21119 GCA_021202915.1 Heliconius himera | reverse complement strand
TCTTAACTCAACGCTGCGCTTTGTCTTGTTACCAGTGCGTGGAAATGTTTTTTTTTTAAATACTTTTTTAAATACTACTTAAATACTATCCTCCGAGAAGGAAATAACCTTACAACAGTCGCGCTAACTGTCAGATGCTGTGCTGCTGCGCCACAAGATCCACATCGGGTATTGCTGGCATCTAATTAATCTTAATAACATATTTTAGGTTTATAGTGTAAGCCTGCTAACAGCTTGTTAAGCAAATTATCAGAAAATATAAAATTCTTTCTTTAAAAAATACTATGAGTATACATATATTACCAGGTTTCTACAATTTCGACATTTGATTTGTATTTTCTACTATATGAAGGTTATGTATTTTTAAAATATAGGTTATGTTTACACTTTGAAGTGATATAAAAATGTATAAAAAAGGTATTTAGCAAGTTCACACTCTGAGCCGACTATATTATATTCTGTATACTGTAAACACTTAAGTATATGCAAATACAATAGAATTAGAGTATTCTAGATATTTATAAATAAACCACTGTAAGTTGTATTTATTATCACCTTCATATGCATCATCCTTGACTGTGACAACCGATACTAACCACCGTCTGTTATATGTATAGTAGTGAGTACATAAGTATTATCATTTAAATTATATATAAGTTATTATAAGTAAATATAGGTATGTGGTGGTGCAGCAGCAGCTTGTGACGTAAATGCGTCATCAACAGTCCGAAGCAATCCCACGGAACTCAGTGGGATTGCTTCGGACTGTTAACAATAGTTGTAGGGTTGATCTCCTCTTGGGGCAACGATACTTTTTAAATTATACAGATTTTTGAAATTATTCAGATAATTATACAGGTTAACGGTGAAACAATTTTTAAAATCGATGTAGCAGTTTTTGACTTTAATCATTTCATTTTTTTCATCTTCACGCTGTATTCCACATGTAGCAGGGTAGGCAGAGGGAACTTAGTGTTGAGACTCTCCCAACTTTCCACCGAACTCTGGAGACATTGCGTGTTGAGTAACGGAACTCAACGCCGCGCTTTTGCTCCGACACCAAAGCGAAGAAATGAAAATATTATATATTTAATCATTATATTACATTTCCTCGACTGGGAATCGAACCCACAATCTGATTGGCCTTTTATATATACAAAAGTTTTTTTGTTCATAATACAATGTATATATTATATTAGTATTTATGACTAATGGATTGGAAATGTATGAAAGGTAGCGAATTGAAGTAGATCAAGTGGCGAACAAATACTTGTTAGGCCTTACTAAAATTGTTTGTTTGCAAAGGTGTCCGTCACATTATTTGGGGTACCTATATTAATAACAAGACAACTCTAGATATAAGGCATTATATTTTACTTCGACAAAGGTAGGCAAATCGAAAAAGATACCTATAATACATAATTTATTAATATAAATTTTATTTGAAGTCAGTCATGGCGCAGCGACACAAAGTGTGACTGTAAAACCGACCGGTTGTCGGTTCGATCCCCACTCGAGGAGATGGAATATTTACTTAAATTTATATTTCCATTTCTTCGCTCTGGTGTCGAGGCAAAGCGTGGCGTTGAGTTTTCTTCAAACTCTGTTCACTGGCTTTACAGATACAAGAGAACAAAGTAAGGGACATAGATACATACATATATGCCAAAACATAACCCTCTTTTTAGGCTTCTCTGCAGTTGGATAAAAAGTGCGATTGTAAGCGCGACGGGTTGTCCTTCGATTCACACTCCCATTCATACATTCAATAATTTTATCAAAATTAAAATTAATGGGGTATTTCCGGTTGACCTAGAATTATGAAATTTGGCAGATAGCATCTACAGGTAGTAGTTTAGGAAAAAAACTGAAAAATATATATTTGTGGTTAAATTCTAAAAAATAATAGCTAATAGTAATTTAATAATAAAGGGGGCAAAACCTGGTATTAAAGTCGCTAGTTCAAGTGAGGTATGAGATAAAGGGGTTCTGGCTAAGCTAAACTTGAATTTAAAAAAAAAGCTTATATCTCCAATTTTTGTACAGAACCCTCAGTGGGCAAGCGTCTCGCGTCTGTCCGAGTTTTTTTAATAAAAGATCTGTATTGTTTGCGATATAAGCGGCTATTTTTTTCAAGTAAATGTAGAAATAAGTTTTTTTAAACAAATCCGTACCGACCGTAGACCTAAGTTTATGGTTTGAATTTCAATTCGATATCTCCAAGCGTTCCTGAGATAAAGGCTTTTGACAGACGGACGGACGGACAGACAACAAAATGATCTTATAAGGTTTCCATTTCTCCTTAAGAGATACGGGACCATAAAAATGAGTTTTGTTTAATTTATGTTTATTTTTAGAGAACAGAACAATTATTGAAATGACTAGCGTAGCAAGCACTTAAATAATTCTGGGACAGAAATGTTAGTTAAATGCTTGCGACCTATTATTCAGAATACAATAAAAGAGGACAGTATTTTTCTATTCTCTTTATAATTTTTCATTCATTTCATTTTGTAGTAACATTAAAATAATAAAACTAAAACATTTAAAAATACATAAATACATTTGAGATATATACAGATATATACATACTTGGGAAGTATGTTCAGTAGAGATGAAAGATACGAGATGGATGTGGAAAGGCGTATTGCTGTCGGTAACAAGGTTAACGGAGCCTTAGCTGCATTGATGAGACGGTGAAACGTCAGCAAAGCTGCGCGTTTGGCCGTACACAATGCAGTTTTGTTACCGACTCTGTTATACCGCAGCGAAACGTGGGTATTACAGAAGAAGAATGAAAGAAAGATGAATGCTGTGGAGATGCGATCTCTTCGTATGATATGCGGAGTCAATTTAGCTGATCGAATCCGCAATAAAGAGGTACACAGAATGGCAGGTACTAGCGAAGATGTCACGGTGAGAATGAAGAAGAACGTGCTCAGCTGGTTTGGGCACGTCGAACGAATGAGTGATGAAAGAATGGCAAAAAAGATTTATGATGGAACAGTGAGCGGTAAGAGAGGTAGGGGGAGACCTGGGTTGACCTTCGAAAACACAGTATCAATTATACTGGAGGAAGGTCACGTAAAAAGCATGAGAACCCCCCGGAGGGCATGTATGAAAAGGGTTAATGACAGTGGTCGAGGCGAAAGAGGTATGTAGAGACCGTAGCGTTTGGCGCTCCGTTCTCTCTGACTACTAGGGATAAAGGATGAAGCTAAGTTAAGTTACATTTGAGATTTGGGACAAAAAGCTTTAATGTATGCAAAAGTAGCTTTATTTTAAGAACACTTTGTAGCGAAAATTTCAATTTAGAATATAATATAATAATAAAACGACATTGTTATAAATTATAATCATCATCACACTTATGTATTAGAACAAAGAATATGCATAATTTGGATGTGGATTTAAAAATTACAAAAAAAAAATAACTACTTCAAAATCTACTTAAACATATTATTTTTATAAAATCTTATTTTTCTCGTTAATTATTTATTCTTTGAAGAGCAAATATGAAAATTAATCAGACTTTAAAAGACCAGCTAAACTTGAAGAGCAGTCTAGACACATATCAAGTTTGTGCTCGCCACACACTGTTTTTTAACATTTATAACACATTTTCCTTTTTTATAGCAGCAGAGGCGTAGTATTTACGTTTTCAGACTCGAGTTCTTCTTATCGATTTCCGTTATTACAATCAGCAGGTTTTACGCGAATTTGGCTTATATTTTCTCGTTCTGAGTTGCTTCATGAATTTTCTTCTATTGAATGTTTTTTTATTATTCTTCGCCGTATTGTAGCCATAAGTTAAAGCAGAATTAATAAAAACCATGCTTAGGATGCCATAAAATATAGCTTTTATTAGCTATTTGCCCCGAGTTGCCAATTAGTGACACAGTCAGCTTCTGCAACAACTTCTGGGTCAGTTTCTTCATAGAGACCAGAATCTCGTAAATCGTTAAACGTTTTTTATCCACATACTTATTTTCGTCTTCGTTTTTAATGTCGTCAAGTTATCCTCAATATCGGAATCTGAATCTTGCAAGTAAGGATCCTTCTGTTCTTTTCTCCATCTGTCGTCTTCGTGTAATCTTTTAGACCGTGACATATTTATATATGAAACATCGCTGAAAATGAGCATAAAATATACAAAAACTAATAAAAATAACATCACACACATTGAGTTAAAAGTTAAACAAAGTTTTATTATACGTCGCAGGCTTGCTATACCTCGAAAAATGAGATGGGGAGACTTGCCTTAACAGTAAGGGCGCAGTCCGCGAGCTCCCGTCGGCTACTAAGCTGGCAAAAGAGCACAACGCGTTGGCTTCAACCGTTAAAAAGAGACAAAAGACTCGGTTGCATCCTACACCTCGTAGGCATAGATTAGGCATCTAGGGTTAATATTCATCTACTCAAATGTCCAGAAGGGATTTTTTTTTCTGATTAGAGACAATGTACTTATTGGGTGAAGGAACTGAGCAACAAACTAAATATTTTCAATATAAGGATACTGAATGAAACTGTAATATTTTTTTAACATTTTAAGCGTGTTATTCCATATTTAGGAAAGATTTTTTTATTCCACTTAAAGAAAAATGCCGCAGGGACGCAAGCGTGCGATTGTAAACATGATAGATTATGTGTTCGATTTTCACACGAAGAAGTGAAATAATATTATTTTCATTCCTTCTCAACAAACAATAACAATAGAATTCGACACAAGGTCTGGAACGGAAGTATCTTGATGGGAACGAAGGGCTAGATTCCATCTGCCTCCCCTGCCATATGCGGGATACAGAGTGAAAAAAAAAACTTAAATTAAAAACATCCTCTGCACTTATACGTCTCAACTGCGTCATCCCTCTTCCCACAAGAGTGTCTCAGACAGATCACCTAAATCCCAGAAACGACTTGCAATAATTCATCATTCATTATGTAAATCGAAATCTGCGTTACACAGAACATATTTCCTCTAGAGTGTAGAGTCTAGTTCATATATAAATTTATGAGGACGAAGTGTAAACAGTCCGTGACCGCTTTCGCAGAATGTGCTATTTCAGGTTGGGCATAATCGATACAGCGTTTTGCGATGGTTCGTACTCAATAGCTATAGATGCTAGTGATGTACTCAATATTTAAATAATAAAAAAAAGCATTCGAATTTTCGCATTCGATATGAATGTTTTTTGCATTATTCACATTCGCAAAGTATGGGCGGATGTTTATTAGAAGAAGGAAATGGAAATTGATAGAAATGATTTATTTATTTGAGTTGCTTGTCTTCGTAATTACGTCAACCTTTTTTTACTTTATCATTTGGTATTTTAACTTCTATTTTGCTTTAGAGAGCCTAAGAATCCGATTGATTGAGGCCAGTCGTGGCGCAGCGGCACAAAGTGTGACTGTAAAACCGACTGGTTGTGGGTTCAATCCCCACTCGAGGAGGTGAAATATTTACTTAAATTTATATTTCCATTTCTTCACTCTGGTGTCCAGGCAAAGCGCGGCGTTGAGTTCTGCCACTCAACACGCAATGCTTCCTGAATTCGGCAGAAAGTGGGAAACGGCATGTTTTAATACTAGGTTCCCTCTACCGTGCTACTATGTGCGGGATACAGCGTGAAGCTGAAAAAAAAATCCGATTTATGCTAAACATACAGAATTATTATGCTTAACATACAGAAACAAATATTATTCAATCAAATCAAATCTCGCAATCGTATTTCCATTCGTAAATTGGGCGTATCGATACATCGTTTTGCGACGGTCCACACTCGACCACGAAACTAGCAATTCTCAAATAAAACCAAATAACGTTGATTGAACTCTTTTATAGCACTTTTAGTTTTATAGCTTAATACCTTTGGTATTTCTTTAAAGTGTATGTTATATTTTTGGAAAGCAAAAAAAATACTTTTTTTATTTAAATATTTCTATCGCATTTTGTGGATTTTGCTCATTTCAAATATGTAGGTATACATAGTTAACGTAGAGTTCCACCTCTATTGAAAATGTGGCGGAAAATAAGGAACAGAATTCACATTAAATTCTTTCTGCCTGCCGTGCTATATGTGAGGAAAAACAGGAACGAGGCAGAACAACTAGACAGCTGTTTCTACATCTTTGTTTCAGACATTATTCAAAGTCAAAGTTTAGGGTTACATTATGGATTATTTCGTTCTGACCCACTGTAAGTGCCATCAAATTATTAATTATTTCCACGACACGCGGGGACGAAAGACGACCAAGGAAAGGATATCGAATAAAAGTGTCCAAAAATGAAAAATATATCAGAAAACATTCAAACAGCTCTCTTTTATTGTGAAGATGAAATTTTACTTCAAAGGCAAATCAAATTTAATTTAAATCAAAATGTCTTAATTGCAGGTGTCATCGGGTTGATATACCTGGTGATGTATATCTGCATCATCATCTTCTTCTCCATATGTATGTGCGGCCTGCTGTCTGCCATGGACGAGAGGATCCCGTACTTCACTCTTGCCGAATCAATTATTGGTAAGATGCAGAAAACTTGTACATAGTAGTTTTGGATATTTAACGTGTATTGCCTACGTGCCTTTATTACTTTTTTTAATGATAATAGCTTTTGATCTCTAAATCCAACCTTATTGGATATAATCTTAATATTGGGGATATAAATGTAAATATTCATAACACGTAACATTTAAGAGTACTTAACAGAAATAATAAATAAAACAATAATTTTTTTAAAAGAAAAATCATTGCTGTATTTGTATTTTCATTTAAAATATAATATACACTTAGAGGTGAGTGGTGATGCGTATGTAAAGTTGTAGGATAAATAAACTCGTCGTCGCCTGCAACAAATGTGCGCACTTAAGAACGTAAAATGAATTTTCCAGTTTTTCACGATAAACACAATAAAATATTGAAAAAGCCACAGAGAATTTAATGTCAAGAAACTTTGTTTCCCGTTTTTCGTCTGAATATGAGATATTACATGTTGAATGGCGGAACTCGATGTCGCTTTGTCTGTTATTGATGAAATGAAAATAATTTTAATACTTATCATATACTACATATGATAATGGAATTTAAAGGCCGGCACCTGTAGCAGTTCTGGTGTTACACGGGGTCGTGGGCGACGGTGATCACTTACCATCGGGTGATCCGTACGTTCTTTTGCCTTGTCTATCGATAAACAAAAGATATAAGAGTCGGAGTATTTAATCTAGCACATTGCCATACTGCTAAGTTAGATATGAAAATAATGGTAAGGTTTTTAGTTAGTTTTAGTTTTTTACTGTATCTTGCATATAGCAGTGTAGGCGGTATGAATTTAGAGTTAAGACACTCCGTTCCACTCAATGCCACAATATAAAGAAACAATTCAAGTAATTTATAATTCCAGGAGACAATCCAGGCATGGGCCACAGACCTCTTGTGTACGAAGAAGGAGCGCTCATATGGTACCATGCAGATAACCAAACTGAAATAAAGAAATATGCTGACAACCTGAATGAATTCTTAGCGCGTAAGTTTATAATATTTTTTTTATTAGTCAGTATTTTTTTTATTTCACAAATTAGCACTGTACATCTGTTTTTAAGCGACTTCTGTAAGAAAAGGAGGTTATCAATGCGACTATATTATTATGATATTTTTTTTATGTTTGTTATAATATTATTATATTTCTTTTATGTTTGTCATAACTTTTGACTGGGTGAACCGATTTTGATTATTCTTTTTCATTTCAAAGCTAATTTATAAAATACAAATTTCCGCTACCCAAAGATAATTATTAAGATACTAACAACATAATTAGTTATAATAAGCGTATAAAATTTTCGAGTTGCTTGATGAGAACGTATGGCTTAGTGGTTAGAGCGCCTGGTCGGTTTCCAGGAGGCGCGGGTTCGAGTCCCGCTACGTTCAATTTTTTATACGTTTTCTAAATAAGTATCCAAGTAGTCTTTAGATTTAAGTTTTAAATATATGAATATGAAAAAAGTACACTTTTCATTTCAGCTTATGAAAATAAATCACTTTTAATAAACCAAGGCGTGAACCAACGTGATTGTGGTGATACGAAGCCACCTCGCAACGAGGTCTGTTCCTTCAACGTGTCTCAGCTGGGGCCTTGTACTAAGGAGAACGACTTTGGTTTCAAGAATAGAACACCATGTATTATTATTAAATTAAATAAGGTCAGTTATCATATTGCTTCACGTTGTATCACGCATATTGCAGGGGAGCAGAGGAAAATTCTTGTTAAGATATTTCGCTCCTCACTTTTTGATTAATTGTGAAAAAAGTGCGTGTTGAGTTGCGGGACTCAATGTCGCACTTTGACTTGTTATTTATTAGAGCGAAGATGTGACACCTTACGAATAAACATTTTGAACGTATTAAAATTGAAATCTCTCTAGTTTCATATTGAGAAAACATCACTTTGAACGTAGCGCAAGATGAGCCCGGACCTGTAGCTATGCTATGTTCAAATTTTCATACGTTTTCATAAAACTTTTTTCTTTCGCTATCCTTAGTGTAGAATTACACTTTATAAATGTTAAAAATATTCACTACTTATTTTAGTTCAACAATCACAATTCCCTCACACACAGCAGGTTAGGTACCGAGCTATATGCAGGATACAGCGTGAAGCTGAAAAAATAAACAATTTCGATTTTAAAATTTCATTTAATTTTTTTTATTATAATTGTTGCTTTCAGATATTTGACTGGAATCCCGACTATTTTGACGATCCAGCTGATTTACCTAAGAATATGCCGCCCGACATCACAGAGTATATAAACTCTACAACAACATTGCAACAGGTACATTTTGAATTTGAAATTACTAAATTAGAAGCCGTCGTACCGGAGCGCCATACCGTTTGACTGCAAACAGGACGGCTGTAGGTTCAAAATCTCAACTCAAATGGACTTCCAGTTGAGATTTCTTTTTTAGCACATGTATCCCGCACACAGCAGCAGCAGGATAGGCAAAGGGAACATAGTGTTAAAACGAGTGTTTTCCGGCGTTCCCCACTTTCTGCCGAATTCTGGAGGTATTGCGTGTTGAGTGGCAGAACTCAACGCCGCGCTTAGCCTCGACACCAGAGTGAAGAAATGGAAATATAAATTTAAGTAAATATTTCATCTCCCAACCCACAACCAGTCGGTTTTACAGTCATACTTCCTAGCGCTGCGCCACGACTGGCCTCGATTTTTCCCTGTCCTGAGATTTTTCAAATTAATCTTTATTTCTTAAACGTACATTAAGCACGGCGTTGAGTTGCGCAACTTATCTAACGATTTACACGAAACTGTAAATTAGAATAACACATAGACTAAAATTTATGGAAATAATTTGTATAATTTTTCTGTAATTTTATAATAATTATTTTTAAGAGGGTGAAGCCGCGTTTGGGTCGCTCGCGTGGTATAGTGACACAGCACCTAAATTAAAAGATGACAATTCTTCGCTGTGGCAAGACAAAGTACGGCGTCGATTTCCACCAATTGGCACCTACTGTCTGTAGTACGGGCGAAAAGCAAAAAACAACCGCAAAGCTATCTATAATAATTAACATTTTAACGTTTCAGCGCCGAAAGGTCTGGGTATCTTGTCAAGGAGAAAGGCCAGCTGACGTGGAAGCCTTAGGACCATTGAAGTACTGGCCATATCCTGGACTTCCCGAGACTTACTTCCCATACGACAACACTCCAGGCTATTTGAGTCCTTTAGTTGCAGTTCAGTTAACGAATCCTGTTTGTAAGTCGTTTTTTGATAATCTTAAAGTGTACTAACAATTTTACTTGTAATATTTTTAACAAGTTCATATCTTGCGATTGAATATTTGGATACATTATATGATTAATAAATTTTGAATGTGCCACATCATTGATTAAGGGCTGTAATCACATTTGAGAGAATGCTTATTGGTGAGGTTTGCAAAGAAAAAGTTTTTTGTAACAAATGTGGTCTACATTTACTTAATTAGGAAACGTATAAAAATTTGAACGCAGCGAGACTCGAACCCGCGCCTCCTGGAAACCGACCAGGCGCTCTGACCACTAAGCATGCGTTCCCAGTTTCCAGGAGGCGCGGGATCGAGTCCCGCTGCGTTCAAATTTTTATACGTTTTCTAAATAAGTATTTTTCTTTCCTAAGTGTGGAACAACACTTTAAAAATGTTTAAAATAGTGGTGTACATTTGTTTTTGCTTTGTCTTTGTGTATACATGTCTTTTAGATCTAAATCAGGAGGATAAAATATATGTTTAAAATGATTATTTCATGTCTTTTAATTTTTTAAAGATTTAAACGACTTAAATATGTTTAATCTAATGTTATAGTTTAGTTGGCTAACAATGTGCGAGCCCTACTTGGTTCAAATATTTTTTATTAACAATTTTTAATATTTTTTATATTTTCACGCCTGCACATAGCAGCGTAGGCAGAGGGATCCTTAGTGTCAAAACACTCTGTTCTCATTAAAAAATTTTCGTAAATTCGTTCTTTTGTCTCTAATGGAGATCGAACCCACAACCGTTGCGCTTACAGTCGCATGTTTTTGCCCCAACGCCAAGACAGCGGCGAAAATTAAACTCAAATTCGAGCACCTTTAATTTTAAAAGCTTATATACATCATTTATAATGTATTTTTATATAATTTTTCAGTACATCAGATTATAAACATCCGTTGCAGAGCGTGGGCTCGCAACTTACGTTTCACCGAGAGCCTCAAGGAGCGCCTCGGCTCCACTCACTTGGAAATTATGATTGATTGATTCCACAACAACGGAACTTGGCACAAATATGTTTATTTATATGTTTTTTGTTATAATTTATATTATAAAATGGCTGCCTTTAATTGATGTTATTCATTTTCAAGTATGATATGTTAGTGTTCTTGGAGCTATGATGTTGTCATAATTTAAAAATTATTTTCCATATATGATTTCTAATTTATAACTTTAGTATTCCATTCTTCCAGTCTATTACTTTCAATCCTATTACTATGTACTAAAATTTAACGTACTCACCAAGTGTACTTAAATGTGTGTAATGTGTAGATTATAATAAATGTGAGCGATATATCACATATATATCTATAGGATAAGAAGTTTTTTTAGCTTTAGAGGGAACATGGGAACCATTCATTCCCCCGATTGAAAGTCGAACCCACAACCGTCGTTTACTGTCGCACGGTTGTGCCTCTGCGCTCGTTGTTTCAAAACACAAACAACGAAAATTATACTTTTAGCTTAAGAAAATTTATAATGATATAAACTTCATATACGAGTATATTTTATAAACACATAGCTATACAAATATAATGTATAGGGACTACCATGTTTGCTTATATCTATTTATCCAAGTTAATGTACTGTAGTAATCGTATATAATATATAATATATACAAGTTTCGTGAAGATACATTTATTATAAGTGGTTCAAATTCAGATTGTTAGATATTATTGCAGCTCGACCTAATAAAGGTGAAGAGAGAGGAGGAGATGTTAAAAAGAACCTCCGACTTGGTTAAATGTAATGATAAAATAAATATTTTTAATTATATAAATAGCTGTTTTAGTTACCTATAACACATTTTGCTATTTATTTTCTTCAGGCGCTATCGGAGCGCAGATGTAATGGAATTGGTCGTATAGTATTTATTCTTTGCGATTAAGGCGTTTTAAATCACGGGGAGACACGAAGAAATTTTACATGTCACAAGATTTGCCTTTTCGCGGCGTTGAGTGGTGAGAATCAACGCGGCACTGTGCCTTGTTCCATAGCAAAGAAATGAAAATATTAAATAATATATGATGAGGGAGGATGAGGTCAGGGTATCATAATACTAGATTATTTATTATATGGCTTTCACGGCTGTTTGAATGGTTTTTTGATCGTATAAAACGTTATTTTATAAATCAAGCCCTCATTTGATATCTATATTAGGTGAGTTTTGCAAAAAATTGTAATCCGCCATTTTGTAGCGCCAGCCCTTTTAAATTAACAACAAACATGTGTAATTTTATTGTTATCAGAATTGAAGTTGTAATCCAAATTACAGCTCTATGGGACACTGGGAAATATGTCAAAATAAGCTTACAAGAAAATAAAAATTCAGAATTAAATCAAAACACTTTATTAAAACATTTTCTTTACATCGTATCGCCGTACTGTCACAGAACTAAGGAATGTTAACAGCGTATCTCAAATGTTGCCTTAATATGTAAAATAATAAATAACAATTATATAACTATTTGACTTTTCCATTAGAATGAGTGACCTAGATTAAGAATTAAAAATGACCAAGTTCTGCTCAATTTTGTGTACACAAAGTGATTTGTAGAAAAGTAAACGAAGTATATTATATAAGATAGAATAGATTTTAAGTAAGATGGGTACTCACTTATGTCCCTATTGACAGACTAATAGGCAAATCAGTAAATGGCGTGATAAGCACTTCTGAATACTTTCAAAATATACAAATATAGATACTTTAGTGCAATTACTTAGTTAGAGAAAGATGTTCAATTGATATTAATTTAGCCATTTTTTTTAATAGAACGTTTAATTTGTTTTTACTATATTTTTCAATAATATTATTTAATTAGGTCACTATAATTCTAATGAATTTTTAGTTTATTCTACCATGATTTCAATGTGTACCGAACCCATGCCTTCGTGCCGATCGTACTTGATGTTGTGAGCCCATGCGCGGCACTCGATGTTAATCAGCATACCCGCTGGAATATAAAAAAAAATACTCAGATTATTTTAACAATTTATGCTTCTTTCCTCTCAAATACTTAAAATTTCCGGTTGAGTTAGAACAAATCAATACTTCGTATTCGAATGTTATATGATATTCTTCATATAAATTACCAATGAAGAATATCTAAAAGATAGATTTAGCAAGTTAAGTGCCAATTACAATATTACGTCATGACCATTGATTCCATAAAATGTTACTTTATGAAAAAAGAAAGTATTTTACTTTAACTTACTCTTAGGCCTCTGAAAATGTACCGCGACAAGTGGACTTAGGTAACCTTCCTGGTTTGTGTAAGGGAAGTAGTAGCCGGGGAAGCCCCGATATGGTAAATACTGGATTGGTCCTATGTTCTCTGTATCCGCTGGGTTCTCGCCTTGGCATGACACCCACACCATGTTCAACTATGAATTTGTATTATATTACAATAAATTAATATTCGATAGATGCTTAACTACAGGCCCGTCGTGGCGCAGCGGCACGAGGTGTGACCGTAAAACCGACTGGTTGTGGGTTCGATCCCCACTCGAGGAGATGAAATATTTACTTAAATTTATATTTCCATTTCTTTGCTCTGGTGTCGAGGTTAAGCGCGGCGGTGAGTTCTGCCACTCAACACGCAATGCCTCCAGAATTCGGCAGAAAGTGGGGAACGGAGTGTCATAACACTAAGTTCCCTCTGCCTACCCTGCTGTGTGCGGGATACAGCGTGAAGCTGATTTCATTAGATTTTTTTTTGCTTAACTACAAAAAAGAAACAACACCAGAGGGAAGAAATGAAAATATAAATTTAAATAAATATTTCATTTCCCCGAGTGGAGCGAAAACGTCACACACTTGTGCCTGCGCCATGACTGGCCTTATTTATAATTAAATAAAATAAAATTAAACTCCAGCATTTTTAATGTAAAGCTCACGTCAAGTGAACGTCAATGGAAAAAAAGCTTTTAAAGTTTTATTTTTATTGGAATCGTAATTAGTTCAAGTTCTCAAGTTGCGAGTAAAAAAAGCTTGGTGTAGCGACTGATTCTATACAAAGTTAATTTTAAGAATGACTCATAATTAATTGGATTCTAATAAGAAAATGATTTAGCTGCTTATACGTTACTACAATAATATAGGGCCCGTGGTGGCGCCGGGGCATAAGTGCATAAACGCGATAGGTTGTGTGTTCGATTCCTATTCGAGGAGATGAAATTTTTAATATTTAATTCCTCGCTCTGGTAATAAAGCAAAGCGCAACGTGGAGCATGAATTTCCCAACTCAACAAGAAATGCCTCCAAAATCCAACGGGAAGTGGGGAACGGAAGTGTCTTGGTGGGAACGGTGTGCCTTTACAGTAAGTTCCCAGGACCCCTCTACCTACCCTGCTATGTGCAGGATACAGCTTGAAGATAAAAAATCTTTATTATAACAATGCGTAGCTTATAGGGCAAGTACCTACTAAGGAAAAGCGAAATATCACGTTAAATAACTTACATAATTCTTGTCATAGGCGGTCATGTTCCTGATGTGCTCTTTCAAATCATTAGGCATTGCACTTGGCAGGTTATCTGAACTATTATAGAATTCCGGTTTCCACGCGTATATTTTATTCAATTTCAAAAACACGCATGGCGTGGACTTGTGGTATGCGAAGCCGTTCTCCTCAACACAGGGGCTCCAGGCGTTGACGTCGACATCGCAGACCTTGCCAGCTGGCGGTGGAAGCTTGAAGTCGCAGTTGTGGATGTTTTGACCGGTACCAGATTTGTTAGCGTCTCTTTTGTACTCTGTTGATTTATGTGAAAAATATTGTTTAATTTATAAGAGTGGGTAATATGAGAATTATATATTTAATTTCTTAAGTAATGAAATATTAGTTTCAAGCTACTCTATTCCCCACTTTCCGTATAATTTTCGAGACATATTGAATAAAAATAATTAATTTCTCAGAGTGGGAATCAAATCCATTACACTGCCGCTGCGCCACGACAGCTTATTTCTATCTGATTTATTAAAATGCTATTTTATATGTATAAAATATTTAAATATGGTTTTAATCAACTTTTTTTGGAATTATTGGACAATAAACATCTAACATTATTGATCAAAATGAAAATTACAAAAAATATAACTTAATAACCCACTTTTCAAAAAGTTCGACAGCTCCTTTATCCAAAATTGGTAGCTACCGGGATCGTTGCCTCTGTACCAGATGACACTGCTGGCGACTTCTGGAGGCGTCGGCCGGAAACCAAGTCCAGGGTTTGTGCCGATTATAGAACCATCCAATTGCCATTTAGGCTGTCTAGCGTCCAGGAGTTGGAGAAATGTCCACATGCAGATAGCCACGAGAATAGCCAGCGCGGAGTAGAAGATGAAGTAGAACAGACAGATTTTGGCTAAAACGAATAATAATTACTTATTTACTTGTGATCGTACAAGTGTAGTCAAAATTAATTAAAAAAAAATAACTTACATAGAACAAAATGTCAATCTCGGAATGTTCTAATATTATTAACTTTATTTAATGATTTTATAGCCCTTATTAAATAGAATATTTCATAATATTTTATAAATAGATAATGAAGGCAGTCGTGGCGCAGTGGCACAGCGTTTGATTGTAAACACAAAGTTTGCAGGTTCACTACTTAAGCGGAGGAAAGAAGTACTTTCATTTCTTTGTTATGCTATACTATGTATTGTATCGACTCGACCTTGTGTACCGCCACAAAACACGCAATATTTTGAAAATTTTGCGAAAAGTAGGGAAGGAGTGTTTTAACACTAGGTTCTGTTTACTGCTGTATACGCTTCTATATCCAGGATACACTATAAAAGCTATAAAACAAAGAGATATTAAAAATTAAATTGTTCCGATATTAGCATTACAGTCTATTGTGACCTCAAATATTAATTTGAAACGTAAAGCCTCGATTGATTGGCGTTTGCAATTTTGAAATCTGTTATAAAATGGGACAATGAGAATGTATTATAACTTTATTCGCTGTTCTCTACTGTTGAAATTTTAATAATTAAAATATTGTATTAGTATACCACCATCGATGCTTACGCTGTATCCCGCATATGCCAGGGTAGGCAGACCGAACCTGGAAACCTAATGTTAAAATATAGTGTTACTTTGTTCCTATTAAGACACTTTCGTTCCCTACTCTCCGCCAAATTTTGGCATTGTGTGTTGAGTGGTCGAAATCAACGCTGCGTTTTCCCTCGTTCCCAGAGAATAAACACATTAAATGTTTCATTTCCTCAATCGGAATCAAACCTACTACCTGTAGCACTTACAATGCTTCCGTGCCACGACTATCGATAATATTGGAATAGTGTAATGGAATAACGTTAATTTTAGTAACACGAAAAGCAAGCAAGAAAGCAAGTGTTGTAATTTAAATACATTTTTCATAAGTTAAAGTCTATATGGGAAATTGAAGTATCAAATTATATTATTACCACGAAAAATATAAGTTGAGACGTTTTGTTTATTGCTGATCGACAAAGACATTTTGGATATTTTTTCATTTATATTTCCAATATGTACCACTGGTTGAGGCCAGTCGTGGCGCAGAAATACAGAGTGTGACTGTAAACGCGATGTTGTGGATTCGATCGCCATTCCAGGAAATATTTATCTAAATTTATACATTTCTTCGCTCTGGTGTCCAGGCAAACCGCGGTGTTATACCTCCAAAATTGGCTAAAAGTAGGAAATGGAGTATCTTAGCACTAGGTTCCTTCTGCCTATTCTGCTGTGTGCGAGATACAAAAAGTGAAACTGAAAAAAAAATGCTACTATAGTTCATAGAGTTCGTCTATAGAGGCCGTCGTGGTTCAGTGGCGCAGCGTCTGATTGTAAGCACAACAATTGTGGAGTCGATTTCCACTCAGAAGTAAGGAATGAAAGAATTAATTTTATTTTCTCGTTCTTGCGGCAAGATAAAGCGCGGCGTTGAGTTCGGCTTGATAACACGCAATGTTATGTTAACTCTTAATACCATTTATACGCTGGTCGGTATATTTTAACAATATATTCCCTATCCTGCCACATATCAGATGTATCTGATATGTGGCAGGATATCGTGGAACAAAAAAAAACTGTATTTTTTTCTACTACTGACACTACTTTTAAAAAAATAAAATGACACATAACATTCCTTTCCCTATAGTCGGTTAAAAGAAACGATTTAGGCTATTAAAGTTTGGTCCAAGGTGAGCACAAGATGGGCGGAAGCGGCAGAATTGAAGCAATGAGTTCATTGCGACATCCTGCCCCTGCGGCCGGTGGCCGTGGGTTCGAACCGGAATGCTCACTCAAGTACTAGATAAAACTAAATCACTAATTGTATAACTGTATATTATATAATATTAGATTTTTATATTTTATATTGATTAAATGTTATTTTTAATTTTACTTATATGATCGAAACTTTTAAGGCTAAGCTTTAAAGAAACGATAAAGACAAATTAATTTTAAATGTTGGCTATAGTTTTATATAGGTTCAGTCGTCAATGTCAAAATTATACTAAAATTATGTGAAGGAACCTTTGGATTTCTCTGTCAAACTAATCAGTCTAAGGTAAGTATTTTGTCTTCTAATATAATTCGTTAAAAGATTTACTGACTCTCTTGGAAAAAGATCCAAAAAGTACTCGTAAAGGAAAATCAGCAATTCTATATTGAATACTTTTTCATATTTAAAAGTTATTATGTATAATATAAAAATAGGAACAGTTAAAGCTTAATAATTCTTAAATCACTCACACCAGCTCGATCCAGTTCTGCCGCAGAACTGCCTCGTTTTCGGATTCCAAACGAATCTCTTCATCTTCTGTCCAGAGGTCAGGGGCACCTCTTTCTCCCGGTAGTACATGTTGAACCGCTCCAAGCTTGTCAAATCTGACACTCTTTTTTTGACTGTCATCTTGGAAAATTTTGTTATTGGCCAAACTTGATATTGATCCTGTTATAATAAAGTCCAACTTATTTTAAAACAAAAGAATAGTATATGTACGGCTCCGAAGCTTTAACCATTATTGTGGAGTGGTATCCTCACTTGGGGTAAGTTAAATATAAACAAAACGTGTAATTGATTCTATTCCCAGTTCTGGTTAAGCGTGTTACAGCGTTGAATTCTACCACCTAAGTAAAGTATTTTCTAATTTGTTCTCTAAAATAGGCAAAATAGACGACGGAATGTCTTAGCACTAGCTTCTCTGTCGATCTCAAAATAAGGCGCGAGGATTGAAAACTCTATAAGTCATAAAAAAAATATTAATCACATCTTTACCAGATTTTTAATCCACAAAAATTATAAATTGCTACCTGACCAACAAAATAATTACATATAAATAAATAAATATAATATTAATAATTATTATCATATAAGATTTATCCCTATAGGCTGAAGTTTATCTTACCCGCTATGTCGGACGGCGAGAGCGGGAGTGCACTGGCAACTGCGCCCGCGCAAGTCAAGGGGACGTGTGCCCACAGTAGTGAGTCACGAACACGATGTCATATTACTTAATAGGAATATACATACTCGTACATACGATATAATTTACTTAATCTTGTTAATTCTTACCGAAATCGGATTTTGTATGTCTAGACGGGATGGGCAAGTTAAATTCTAATAGTAGAGTCTACCGTCTATGACAATTTACATATAC
This sequence comes from Heliconius himera, assembly GCA_021202915.1. Classification (NCBI taxonomy): domain Eukaryota; kingdom Metazoa; phylum Arthropoda; class Insecta; order Lepidoptera; family Nymphalidae; genus Heliconius; species Heliconius himera. The sequence continues at coordinate 2,672 of JAJHJA010001127.1, read as the reverse complement.
AATATACATAATGTATTTACGTAGTGTCATTTGTTTTTAAATTATTAGGAACGGAACATTTTTTGGCGGAACCATTTATTTTAATATTATATCCTGAAAATTTCTACAAAAGGCTACAATACTTTAATCTAATAACGTACTTTTACATAATAAAAAATACTTTTTTTTACTAGCTAGTTTCAATTTACACTTGAATTATTTTCATTTCCTAGCTCTGGTAACAAAACAAAACACACATTGACCTCGGTCACTCAACACGCAATGTCTTGAAAATTGGGCTGTGCCTCGGGAACAGAGTGTTTTAACATTAGGATCTTTCTCCTTTCCCTGCTGTTTGCGGGATAAAGCGAAAGCTATCCTAATTATTCTAATCTATATATATAAAAGGACTTGTGCTGACTGACTGAGGTAAGACGCACGCAGAGCCGTAACTGCTGATGGTAGAAACGTGAAATTTGGGCAGATGTTTATTTTCATATTCTGGACCTCCACTAAGAAGGGAATTTGAAAAATTTTAACCGTAAAGGGATGAAATAGGTGTTGAAAGTTTGTATGGAAAAAAAAAATAATCTGTACCGATTTTTATAAAATTTGAAATTCAGACTCTTAAAAATGTTTCATTGAACACATGCTTGATGGTTTTTAAGAATTCACCCCCTAAGGGTTCAAATAAGGGGTTGAAAGTTTATATCGAAAAATCTTTAAATTGCCACTGATTTTTATAAAAATTTAAATTCAGACTGTTAAAAATATTTTATTGAACACGTATTTCGTGGTTTTTTTAGAATTCACTCCTAATAAGCGGGCGAAGCCGCGCGCGCCCTCTAGTTAATAAATATCCTAACTATTAAATTGTACACCTACCTCAAAATGCAAAAATATAAGAATCACAAATAATAATATTAAAAGCCAGTGGCGCAGGGCACAAAGTATAAACGCGACTGGTCGTGGGTTCGATCCTAACTCGAGGAAATGAATTATTTATTTCAATTTATATTTCCATTTCTTCGCTCTGGTGTCGTGGCAAAGCACGGCGTGCGTGAATGCGTGCAGTCCGCCGCTCAGCACTCCAGCTTCATTCGGCGAAAAGTGGGGAACATAGTGTCGTTAAGACTATGTTCTCCATTTTAAGTGGGACAACGGGATGGGGGGGCCTTCCACTAGGTTCCCTCTGCCTACCCTGCTGTGTGCGCTATCAAGCCTGAAGCTAATTTAATATTTTTTTATTAATATTATATAGTATTGTATAAAACCGTCCCAATTGTCTCTCCCGACATCGTTTAAATTATTTGTCACCTTCTACTAATTCTCTGATTTCAATCAAAGACGGACTCCTATTAACCACAGTAATGGCGTTTTGATAGAATCGTTCGGATATTTTAGAATTGAAAAGTTGTATTTAACCAAATATATGCGACGACTGTTAACGCCACGGTTGTGGGTTCGTTTTCCACTCATGGGAATTAATTATTTTAACTTCCTCGTTGTAGCCATACTATGTGCGGCGTTGATTTCCGTCAATAAACATGCAATGGTTGGACTCCTCTCTGCTGTATGCGGAATACAGCGTGAAAAAAATGCTTATGACCATGACATAAGACTTAAAAATGAAGTATCTTAATACTAGTCTTTCTCTAAGAGTGAATAACTATAAAAAAAAAATTGTAGTTGACGTGGTACATATTAAGGGAAAATTCACACTGTAGGGTTGGTCACGGTTCTTTTTCGGTCCAATCTTATATTTTTGTAAGCGTGGACCGGGAGCACTATAGTGTAAATCTTCCCTAAGCGTTACTTATTCGATACGATATTTATAGGTTAAAATTTCTTTAGAAAGAACAATTGTGTTATAAAATATCTCACCATGGCAAAATATACAATAACATATTATTATTTTTTAACATTTTTTAAGTATTATTCGACACTTACAAAAGAAAAATATTTAATTACGGTACATACAAAAATTAAGATAGTGTAGTAATAATTATTTAAATAATATCATATTTAATATAATAAAATAATATTAAATAATAAGGCGTAATAAAATATTTTGTTGAGCCTCAAAAAACCCCCACCACGAGATAAAACCTTAAAAGTAAAAGAAAAATATAAGTGAATATTTTTGAAATGAGTGGTTATTCTTCACATGAAAAGTGTTATTCCGAGTGTCTTTTAATTTACAATAAACATACATCAACATTAATTTTTGTTTTGTATATTTTTCACTTTGTATCCCGTACAAAACGTGGTAGATAGAACCTGGAACCCGGGAACCAAGTTTTAAGACACTCCGTTCCTAATTAGACACTTTCTCAATTTGCGCCGTTCTAGAGAAATTGTGTATTGAGTAGAGTGGCGGAACTCAACCCCGCGCTTTGCCTCGTTACCAAAGTATAGCGAGAAAATTAAATATTTCATTTCCTCGAGTAGGAATCGAACTCATAGCCTGCCAGTCTCTTTATAGCTAGTTGTATTTTATCAATTGCTAAAGATTTTTGTATATGTTAATATTGGTATCAGTTAAATGGTGTGAATGGAAGCGCTGATCCGTGGAGGTCAAATGGTCATCGTCAATTGTTGACGAACTGGATTTGTACGGATTTTTTGGATTCTGTAGGTATATTAAGAAGTTTAATATTAGGAATATATATTTTTTTAGATTCACGTCGTAA
>JAJHJA010001126.1:0-28890 GCA_021202915.1 Heliconius himera | reverse complement strand
TGTATAAAAATTTTTGAACGTAGCGGGACTCGAACCCGCGCCTCCTGGAAACCGACCAGGCGCTCTGACCACTAAGCCGTTCAGCTTTCGTTCAGACGTTCAGCTTACTCGAGTTGCTACAAAACCACTACCGAATCATCTACAAATAGGTTTAAAAGTAGCGATAGCGTTTTACATTGCTAAATATGTCTCCAAATCTGAGCCAACTCAGCGTGACGGTAATGTAGCTCAAGCCATACGAAAAATACAACGCGAAGAAATAGATATATTACGTAAATTGTACTACCACTCCACAAAAAATATATTTTTTGTACCTAAAATAATTCACACTGAATACCTTTTCCTATCTTCTTACTGCTAATATGCATGTCTCATATTTTCACCATGTAATTTTTTTTAGATATTCCCTTACAAAGTTATTTTTGATGTCGTGCCCGCATCATAATCTGTTTCTGGTTGTTTTAAGTGTTTTTAAACATTAAATTTTCTTAAGACAGTGTATGTTAAACTTAAATGTTTTTTGTTATATTTGTAGTAAAGTTACTTTGCCGAATAAAAAAAAGAATATTAATATGATAAATATTCAAAAAAACTTGACGTCCTATTTTTTTCACTACTGTTATATAACTTAGGGTTAATTATCTAGCGATACACATCAGTTTGATCTATGGCAAAAAAATCTTGTAAAGTAGTGTTATTTAAACTTTGTATGCGTGCGTGTTGAAGGAAAGGTAAGTTTCGACGTGTGAAGGTGCTTTCAGACTTAGTCATTTGAATTAGAAACAGTTATAGGAAAGGTTTGAAAATAAGAAAGCCAGAGCATCTGTACAGAGTCTTTAAATTTGATAAGAATGGATCAGCTACCGGATACTTATTGGAACGTTACACCCAAATGCCGACGCCCAACTTCCCATTACGATTTCAATAATATGTCTCCTAGAATTTGAACCAAGATACTTATTTAGAAAACATATAAAAATTTGAACGTAGCTGGACTCGAACCCGCGCCTCCTGGATCCATCCAGGTTCGAGTTTTTTATACGTTTTCTAAATAAGTATTTTTCTTTCCTCAGTGTGGAATAACACTTTAAACGTGTTAAAAATATTGAACCAAGATTCCGATGAATGTAGATATTTATGAACTAGAAAAGTGGTCAAAACAACGACTAATTACTATAAACTATAATAGTAAAATGGTAAGCACAATTGCTGCAACTATCGTACGAGTACCATATTTTGAGGCAGCTTGTGATCAACTATATTAATATAGTCTACTTCTACAATATATTTCACATTGATTTTATACAAAGGATAAATATCGCGACAAGCTTTTATAGAATTTAAATTTTGTAAAGTAATTGTAAAATAAATTTAACTAATAAATTTAAATCTTTTTTATCTTTTAAGGGCGTAAATAAAAGCTTATTTTAAAATAAATAAGTTAAATAAGTTTTTTTATATTAATTTATTAACCGATAAAAAAACTGGAGAAGGTGTCTTTCAAAGAAAAATCTATTTTATCGACAGAACGCGTACTAATATTTGTTTATATTAACATTCGTATAACTTGTAATTCTAATATGATAATCCTTTTTTAATACTTTTTACGACTCAATGTTCAGCACTTTAAAAAATAATCTATTATTTAAGTACGAGCCGGACCACCACTTACCAATTTCATGGCTGTAAATCCGATGACTTACAGGTGTTACTTACTTACTTACGGTGACTTATAAAAAAAATAGACAAATTTAAGTTTTCAGGCGTGTTAACTTATTTTGCGATAAATTAATTGCAAAAAAGTACCGTATATGTTTTCCTTACAAGCCGAATTACATACAAAATGCCAGAAAAACTACGTATAAATTCTCGTATTTATTGATTACATTGACTTAGAAGCTTATTTTTTTCTTTGTTCCAAGGCACCATAGATCGTAGATTGGATATTAGTTTCATCTTGATACTTGCACGCAATCTTAAGATAAATAGTCTTGACAGACGGAGAGATAGGCAGTCAGATACACATTCTATTTCTTTCTTTTCAAGTACGAAATCCTGAAAATCGACATAAACAAAAAAATATATATTACACCACTTTACGTTCACAATTTTTTATTTGGGCTACTACTACTACTACTAGTTAATCAATTATAGCTTTTAATAAAATATATTTTTTTATTATAATATTTCTTGCTAAAGTAATTATTATTATAGTATTCATACATTTGTAACCAGGATGGAAAGAAAAAAATAATTGTAAGCAAGTGTAAACACGATAATTAAAACTTCCAAAAACTCTCTTCGCGACGCCATTTCTAGACATCCTAGTTATATTCAAGAACTAAGTTATTAAGGTTATTATTCAAAATTTAAATCTAAATATTCTTTATTCAGTTAGGTCTTTACAAGCACTATTGAATCGTTAAATTACTGAAATGTCAGTAGCTGACACTATTACAGGAAATACCACCAGCTCAAAAAGCAGTTCTGCTGAGAAGAGCCGGCAAAAAACGCAACAGTTGCTTTTTTCAAAATATAATTTAGAATAAATGTATATATTAATCCCATTATTAGATTTCCAAGTAAATCAATAACAGTGTATCCCACTCATTATTATCATTAATAATGATAATTATTATCATTAATAATGATATCTACATTTTTTTGAATAGTTCAAGTGGCAAGTCTAAAATCACTTGGGATATTTTATTATACATATGTACATATACCAAACTAAGAGTTGACAGCTTGTTTTTATTTTTTTTAATTTTTTTCAGCTTCACCTGTATCCTGCATATAGCATAGTAGGTAGAGGGTACCTGAGAACCTAGTGTTAATACACTTTGTTCTCATTAAGACACTTTCGATCCCTACTTTCCGCGGAAATCAGGAGGCATTGCGTGTTGAGTGGCGGAACTCAACGCCGCGACACCAGAGTTAAGAAATTAAGAATTAAGAGAAGGCCGGCAACGCACCTGTAGCGCCTCTGGTGTTCCACGGGGTTGTGGGGGGCGGTAATTACTTACCATCAGGTGACCCGAACGCTCGTTTTCCTTGTCCTTTTCCATAAAAAAAATGTTTTTCATTCTTCCAATGAGAATCAAATCCACAACCTGTTGCGTTGTAGCCACATGCGTTGCACTCCGTAACTGGCCTCATTTTGGCTGTTTTGTTTCTTGTATTAATATCGTATCTATCACCGTTCTTTAAATAATTATGAATATTTTTGCGAACGAGCAAAATAAGAATGTAAACATACCGTATGAACACTCGTTTTTTTAGAAATTTCCCCAATCTGGAAATGGAATTTGAAGTTGTAGGGGCAGCTTCAAAATAATATTCCACAGGACAAAATGCTATTAAAATAACTGAAGTAAACTATTGGAGCACTAATAACATCTACTCATTTTTCACTCACTTTTTGACCCGCAAGAGAAGGTTGATGGAGGAGATGGGAACCCCCTTAAAGTTTCAAATCTAGGGTCAGTCCCAAAAAAACCGCGAAATATTTTAAAAAGAAGCATTCGTATATGAATATATAAACCCAGATATAAAAGACGAGAAACCTTTTAAGGTAACATAAGTAACGGTTTAAATTTCAAGGTATCAAAAACTTTATATTTGTTCAGTTTGTTTCTGGGACCATAGGACGATAGACGTAAAAGTTGTGTTGAAAACTTTTCCTATTGAACATTTTCGGAACTCTCCTTCATACTTTATCATTAGATCACATGAATTTTCTTACACGTATTTATATTTCACAATATTATTATTTAGAATTACTGTACTATGTTGTGAGGCCGGTCGTGTCGAGGTTAAGCGCGGCGTTGAGTTCTGCCACTCAACACGCAATAACTCCAGAATTCGGCAGAAAGTGTGTGAAATTCGGGAACGGAGTGTCTTAACACTAGGTTTCCTCTGCCTACCTTGCTGTGTGCGGGATACAGCGTGAAGCTGATTTATTTTATTTTATTTGTACTGTGTTAAAGAAATGATTTCTTAAAATGTACTTAATAATACTTAACTAACTGTTGTACACTATTACAATTAGGACTGAAATCGCGACGGTTGTAGCTTCGATCCCTACTCGATTATATCGAATAGAATCATTTTCATTTCCTTGTTCTCTAACGGCAATAAGCAGCCTCAGAAATGTGAAAAACAGAGCGCCATGACACTAAGCTCTCTTCCCCTATGTGTCATTTGTAGAAAAAAGAAGTGAGGCCAATAAAGTCCACGCAAACGAAGTTGAAGGCGACTACTAGTATGTTATTTTTGCCAGGACTGGCTTCTAAATAATATAATATATATAAATACATATAATATACATGAATCCTACGTTTTAATAGATAAATAGCTAACATTATAAAAACTTATTTCAATTTCAGATATGTTTATTACAAAGATAAATAAATTTTCCTACATTTCCCGCAAATAATCTACCATTCATTTTCAATAACATTTTTGTTTTGTGTATCTTTCTAATATACTTAGTTTAATTTGTGATCGATATTCGTTTGCAGTATCAATATTAGTTATGCTCATATAATTTATAACTTATGCAAATATCCGGTTAAAATTGGTTAAATGCGAGTTGGATTCGCCCTTCGAGGTTTCCGGAAAATTTGTAGGATGCAGGTCAACGAAAAGAACACCTTATTCGTCAATTGTCGTTTGCGGGGTCGTTTTGTATGAAGTGAACTACAAACATACATAAGTTTAAAATAATTAATTTCTATGATCTCTCTCTTCTCGTTCTTGAAAGAGATGAAGAAAGGACGCGATGCTGTTTTGTCCTTTTAGGTATTAAAAAAAATATTAAAAGAAGGAGACCCCAAAAATAATTTTGGTTTTTTTTAAATTTCGCTTATATTAAAACAGATTAATTATTAAAAACACATTAAAAAACAATATAACATTTTCTAAGTATATTTTATGGATATCATTAATAATAATAGGTAGTTTACTCTTTAGCTTCCTATACGCTTATAGCCGTAGCGGCCGCTAATATGACATTTTGTACAGCTGGGTATAATTATGGTTCGCCGCAGTCAAACCGAACTATTGGTGGTAAACACAGGATATTGCCACAAGTTGATATATCAACATTAATGTTAATATAAAGGAATATGGGTTTTTGGCATTTTAAAAGGAACCAATTTATTTATATTCCCATTTCTTCGCTCTGGTATCGAGGTTAAGCGCGGCGTTGAGTTCTGCCACTCAACACGCAATGCCTCCAGAATTCGGCAGAAAGTGGTCAACGCAGTGTCTTAACACTAGGTTCCCTCTGCCTACCCTGCTGTGTGCGAGATACAGCGTGAAGCTGATTTATTTTAAAAGGAACCATCCATTATATTAAAAGTGAAAGAAAATCGTAGTTCTAATTTCCTTCACGGAAATATTGATTGTAGAGCTTTTTTATAACAGTTTCGCGCTGTATTCCGCACACAGTAGAGTAGGCACAGGGACTTACATAGTGGTAAGACACACCGTTCCTCACCTTCCGCCAAATTTTCGAGGCATTACGTGTTGAGTGGTGACACTCAACGCCGCACTTTTTGCCAAGGCAAAATGAATGAAAAATTTAAAATATTAATAAACAGTAATTCATTCCTTCAAGTGGAAATCTAACCCGCAACCGTCGCGTTACAGTCACACCCTTGTGCTCCTGCGCCACGGCGGCCTCAATGTAGAATAATGTGAATGATTGTAGAGTTAATTTAAAGATAATTCTGTTTTTTAATATAAGAATGTGTTCAAATTAAAAACGATCAGCTAGTTCAAAAACAATAATAAGAATCTCTATATTTGAACTACATAGTTAATAAAAACATAAAAATATACGAGTACGCATGAACAAAAAAGCATCCACGCTTATAATATTACCGAATATCGTTTTAAATTGTATAGTTTTATAAAAAATATTTTGTATAAAAATATTTCTAATATTTTTATTAAAATAATATCAAGTTGCATAAAAATATTAGGTAGATTTTTATGAAACAACATGTATAAAAACTTTTATTAAATTTATATTCATAACATTCCACATATACATACATTTGGAAAGAAACTCATGAGAGTCTACGAAGTAGAAGAAAGAAGTCTATAATATATTTTCCTATTTTGGAAGCTTTCTCGCAATCAAATTTCATTACAATCAGTACAGCGGTTTAATAACCTTACCAACAGACAGACGTCTATTACTTCTACAGACTGACATTTACTTTTGTATTAGAACAAATTTTAACGTTTTGTTTATAAAGCATTTTAGCTAAACTTAAATAAAATTAAAATTAAATTAGCTTCACGCTGTATCCCGCACACAGCAGGGTAGGCAGAGGGAACCTAGTGTTAAGACACTCCGTTCCCCAATTTCTGCCGGATTCTGGAGGCATTGCGTGTTGAGTGGCAGAACTCAACGCCGCGCTTAACCTCGACACCAGAGCGAAGAAATGGAAATATAAATTTATGTAAATATTTCATCTCCTCGAGCGGGGACCCACAACCAGTCGGTTTTGCAGTCACACCTCGTGCCGCTGCGCCACGACCGGCCTCTAGCTAAACTTCTTTTTAAAAATTGCTTACATAAATGAGAAAAAGTAAAAAATTTAATTTCTTGGGATGTGACAGAGAGCGGTTTTGAGTTCTGTTACTTCATACTGTCAGGGCAAACATGGAAAAACAGAATATCATATTAAGCTATCACTGTGGCATATTCGTTATACACTAGCTGGCATATGAAACAGCTGCATTACTTAGAAGATAACCTTTCACTACAACAATTTAACATAATATTAAAAAAAAAAACAAAATATTTTCACATTGCTTCACACATCAATATTCCTAGAATGCAATTCAACATATATATTTCCAGGTACTTCCCCCGACGTCTGGCTTGATCGACTACGCCGTGAGCCTCCGTCCGGACTACCATAAGGCTGTTATCGACACCATTACTTATTACGGGTGGACGAGCGTTATTTTCATCTACGATTCTCACGACGGTAAGTTCATAATATATGATTAGAAGATTTATGTTGGAAATTTCTCAAGCGACTACGTGCTATTTATCTTTCCCAGGAGGTTATTTAATATTAGTTTCGTCTAGCTCTAGTCCAGCTTAATATTTTTGGTTGATATATATATTTTTATATCAACATTTATAAAGAGAGGCCAGTCGTGGCGCAGCGGCACGAGGTGTGACTGTAAACCGATTGTTTGTGGGTTCGATCCCCATTCGAGAAGATGAAATATTTACTTAAATTTATATTTCCATTTCTTCGCTCTGGTGTCGAGGTTAAGCGCGGCGTTGAGTTCTGCCACTCAACACGCAATGCCTCCAGAACTCCATTCGGCAGGAAGTGGGGAACGGAGTGTCTTAACACTGGGTCCCCTCTGCCTACCCTGCAGTGTGCGGGATACAGCGTGAAGCTGATTTTTTTTTTATAAAGAGAGAAAGGAGAGAAAAGACTTTTCTATTTTCTATTCACTTAGAATTATTATGATTGGTAGTAGAATTTAAAGTCACAGTTTGATTAATCAGATTAATAAAATCCTATATTATAAAAATAATCCTTGAGTACTATATGAAAGCACTACCACCGCGTTAAATCAAATATTCATCTAATTTAAATATATTTTTTATATATTAAACACACATACAATTATTAAATTTGTGATTATATTATAATCAACGTATGTTGTTAGATATGTATGTAATATCCTTTTTAATATTATAATAACTGCGGCCCATTATTCTAAGAAATTTAATTTTACGCTTTCGTATTACGAACGCTGATAGATATAATGTGATATTTTTTCATTAAAGAAATATGAGAATATATGGTTTTTAGATATATTAAAGGTTCTAGAAGGATAAGTATGGTAAGGCTCCACTGGTTTCGAATAAAATGTTATTATTGTGATTGTATTGCTTTTTATCCGAAATAACGACATTTTGAAATATGTTCCACTACTTATTTTTTTTGTAACTTATAACATAGGTAACTAAGTAATATGTCCATAATAAATTTAGCTTAAGTAGGCAATTAAAGGAAATGGTATACGAAAACGCTTTTAAAAAAGCTTCAATTATTATTACATTTCATATTTTCCAAAATTAAATAAAATCAATATTTATAGTAATAATAATCTTATATGTCATTTTAAATTTTATAAAGATATCTTTAACCGAAATTTTATAAAGATACCGAACACACAAATATTAAGGATATTATCCCTATAACTCTCTTAATTTAAGAGCTACTTCAGATAAAAAGCACTACAATCATGACAAAAACAATTTATTAGAAGCTAGCGCAGTCACTATTTTTCATAACATACTTATATATATACCACATTCTTCACTTTTATTTCTATTATATATTTTCAAACCCACTTATACCACAACATTTCTGTTTCAACTTTCTCCATACTGTTTCTGTACTGTTTCAACATTTTCCGCCCATATACTAAAATATTTTACAATATTAATTGAGAAACGCGACGTGAAACGTGTTAAACCTTATTAATGTTAAAACATAAAAGGTCTCGCTCAGAAAAATAAAATTAAATACCGTAGCCAAAGTGAAAATGATGAATTTATCCAAATTTCAACTAGATAAGGCCTCGACTAATTCGATAGAATTAATTAAGTACGGTTAAGCATTTGCAAACATCTTCTAAAGAAATTGAATTTAAACTTGTATTAAGAATTTTACTGCTAATACAATAAAGATTCACGTATCTCTCACTAACGATTTGTGAAATAAAATAAGGTAGTGGCGAGTAGAGTTTGACTGTAAGTGTAAGTTGTGGGTTCGATTCCCACTCAGGGCAATTAATTACTCTGAATTCCTCCCTCTGGTAACAAGACCTACTAAGTTCCGCGTATAATGTAGTAAAATAAATAAAATAATAATGAAAATATAAATGCCAATACGTATAATTATTATAGTTAGTATTGAATAATACAATCACTATATTGTTAATATCATATTGATCCAGAGAAGTTGTATGGACAGCCCGAATGTCGCAACCGTTGTTTTAAATATTTGTGAACGGTACTAATAAATATGATACGCATAAAGATTCGTACCAAATATGAAATAAATACTAGGGCTATGTTGCACAAAATTTTGCGAAAATTTTGCTATTTTGTCCGCACGCGCTGGGTTGGGTTAATCAAAGTTCAATCTGTGCACGGGAATTTCAAAACGTTCCACAGCTTAACTTACACATATCGCATTAGGACAGATTTTGGCCATTTACTCAAAAACTACAATTATCACCATTAGGAGTAGCATTACAACGAAACACACTTTTGACCAGTAAGAGAGAGTGACAATAATATAGATCGAATTTCTTATAAAAGCAAAATATTTGTAGGGGCGACACATGTTGAGGATCAAAGTAAGATTTGACCAAAATTACAATATTTTATGTTGCTTGACGTTGCGGTGGCCGAAGTGACGCTTATGCGAACTGTTACAGCAACTGTGTGAGCACTGTTGTTCTACGACTTGGTCTACCTTGATGGAACCTAGAAAATACTCAAGACACGGCTGTGGGGTGTGTGGCGTACGTTTACTTAACATATCAGCCTGGCGGTAGTGCGTTCGTTCCAACGACTTTTATTGATCTTAGAAATCAAACTACATCACGAGCCACCATTACCAGATTACAAATTTAATATAAAAAAGCGTAACAAGTACCTTCAGCAATATTACACACAAACGTCCCGGAGGGTTCAATAAAGTGGTGGTCTGGTAGGCATTACGGTGCAGCGGCTGGGCAGTGCCCATATACTTTCTTCCTTTTATTATAACTAACGACAATATATAGCTATAGACGAGAAGAAGATGGGACGCGCTCTTGGTTTTTCTTCGGAAGAGCTTCGAGTTATAATAATGCAATATAGTCGAGTTTCCAGTAACTAAAATAAGATTTTTTTTTTAATAAATATGAAATTTCTAACCTATAAATCTTTAAGATATTTTGGGATACTCTCGATTACAACGATAAAAGGTTCTTACCACTATACACAACATGAGCCATATTACATTACATACATTATTAAATAAACATATAAATAAAAGGTGTTCGGGGAATCAGTTATACACTGGATACCTAATATCATGGAAATTGAACGGAAATGGGCAATATCTCTTTAAAAAATCTAAGAAAATATTTTTAGAATCAAAATAAACTTTCTTCCTAGCCTTCGAGATCTGGTCCACGTACCTACCTATAATTAACACTAAATTAAAGTACAAAAATCTATGTACATTTATATATAATAAATATATTGTCTCTCAAGAGTCAGTTGGCGAGGAAAGCACAATAATTCTTCCTTACATCATAATGAAACGTTCTCAGATTCTCTCTAATAATTAACCTTTCTGTATAACGTTGTACTTAGTCTTAGATGTACATACTCGTATGTATGTATTCTACAGCTTCGGCTATAGTATACAGAAAATAATTATGTATGAAAATTATATACACTCCGTTCGGCTGATTATAAATATATAATGTTTTTTTAGCTTCAAGTTGTATCCCGCACATAGCAGAGAAAGCAGAGGAAACTTGGGAACTTACTGCTAGGACACTTCCGTTCTCCACTTTCTGCCGAATTCTGCAGGGATTGCTTTTTGTGAAAGAAGTCAACGCTGCACTTCGTCTCGTTACCAGAACGTGAAATTGAAAATATTTAATATTACATTTCTTGAATGAGAATCGAACCCACAACCTGTCGCGTTTACGTTCGAGAATTTGTGAAAAAAATGTTAATATTAGATACGGTCCAAATTAAACCTTATTCAGAATAAAATATGATAGGATTTCAACGTCCAGCTTAATTGGCTACAACACTTGGACGGTGTCCAAGACGCACGACTTCGAATCTTGCTATATATGAAATATCTATATAGGAACTAGCAGAGTAGTCTAGTAATAAAATATTGGTTACTCGAAGTCATTGAAGAGCAATACATTTTGAACCAGCATATAAATCGATATTAAAGTTTACTTTGATGAAAATTCTCAAGTCCACCGATATATTTTCGACTTCCATAGTAATATTTGAAAAAGATATAGAGTAAGTGAGACCGTCGTGGCGCAGGGGTAGTGGGTTCGATCTCCACTCGAGGGAATTAATTATTGTTTAATAATATAATTTTCTTTGATTTAGCACCAACCCAAAAGCCCGGCGTTATTTCTCATCATGCAATGCTTCGAAAAATTTAGCGGAAAGTGGGGAAAAGAGTGTCTTAATACTAAGTTCCCTTTGCTTGCCCTGATGCGTGCAGGATACAGCGTAAAGCTGATTTTTAATGTTTACTTATTACGCTTTTATATACAGTTAGAAAGAATAACTTTAATTGTATACAGGACTAGCAGCCCCCGCGTCGCTTCGGCTGTTTTAAAATTAATATTATTAAAGTTATTTAGAGAAAAGCGGTTATTTATTTTAGTATGATTATCTATATATACTATTAAAAATTGCGATTTTTCAAATCTTTTGTGATTTTATTTAAATTTTGATCCCAAAAATTATAGTAGGTAATGTGGGAATAGTTGAACCAACTTGAATTTTTATGGGACTTATACTGACGGATAGAGGAGGCTACGGAGCAACAAATAGTGTATATGTTAGTGTTAGTGTTTATTAGGCATAGTAAATCCCGTAAAATTTTAAATCCGTTCAGCTATTCAGAAAATTAGCCTGGACAAACAAAAAACAGACAGAAAGTTTTAAAATGGTTTGTTTGATCTTAACACTTAATTGTACACAAAAAAACGGTTGTTTTGATATCACAGACCGCTACTTCAATTTTATTTATAGTTATATATATAGAGATGAAATGGAAAATAAACCTATACACCAAACCAAACTCTCCAGAAGATTACGTACACATAAATATTTAAAAATTGACAAGATCCCTAAAATACAACAACGAAGCTGTCAAGTCATTTAGATGACCATATACTATAAAAACGTAATCAAAAAGTCCTTTATAATTTTCATTTTTATTTTTTTTTAATTTTACCGACTATTAATCAAAGGTTGTTTCATTTTTCAATACGATGATGATCGTTATGTTTGATTGAAATATTGCGGTACAGGTGACGCAAATAAAACACTGTGTGTTGCATGTAGAAAGTAATATCAGTCAGTTTGTGAAGCTGCAAAGAAAAATAAAGACTAGCGACTAATTTTAATTGGTGGAACATTTTGTTTAGGATTATATTTTTATTGGTTGGCCTCGAGTTTTGCATTTTTTTTTATTTTCTTTGTATTAAAAAAAATAATAAAAATCATTAAAAAAATGGGGATACAGCGTTAAGCTGATTAAATTTTCTTGTTTTTGAACAAGATGCTAGAGTGCAAAAAAAATATTATACAATTTTCCAATATTTGAACTCGAAACTAGTAGTTCGTAAGAAGAAGTAAGAACTAGTTCTAATTAAAAAATAAAAATTTATAAAGTGAAATTACAACTTTTCATTAAAAATCAATTTTAAATGTGTCACTGATAGCCAAAAAACCTCCTATAAAACTTTTACTAAAATACACTTTACAATTGAAATAACTTATGTGAATATATGTATGTATGTAGGCTTTTCTTTAAGATTACTTACGATTTACCTAAAATTACTGATAAAATTGCTGGAAACTGGCGCAGAAAATCGATATCGATCATAATAATAACAGTTAAGAAATTTATATACTGTTTAAAAAAACAGTTTGGAGTATTTCGTAATATGCTTATGTTTTTATAATAATAACGAAACCACAAACATCAATTAATCTCAAAATATAATTTTTAAGTAAAATAATTGTAAGTTTCTTAAAATTTTCTCTTCATTTTAACACTGAAGCTTGCAGCCCACGTTCTGCATTGAAAGCTATCTAATTAAATTAAACTGAAAGGACTTGAAGTCCCTATAGAAATGCAGTCGGCCACTTAAAAACAGTAGACCAATGATCCGGGGCCGCGTAACAAGCCTAGTACCTACTTGGGTTTGAGTACGTATGAATTGTGATATCATTTTATGCCTATAGAATAAGAGAATGTATCTCTTTTTGGCCATTTTTAGATTTTTAGTCGAATGGCAAAAAAGAAACTTTTATTTATCATAATATACGTTTGTCTGTCAATACGTCCATATGTAACGTCCACTTTGTTTTAAGTACCAATATACACATAGTTTTATAATGTAACTAATATTGTAAAGTTCCCTTCTTCTCCTTTCATTTCCTTCCCTCGTTTATTGTAGTTATATCGATTTCCACTTCTTACGTATAAAATAAGAGCATAAATTAAATAATTAATAAAACAGACAGACTGTTACGTCTCATTAAGCAGCAAAAATAATAATAATAAATTTAATATTTACTCGCTATTAGCTGACGATATAATAAAAAAAATACATAATAAAATTTAAACCTACACCCACCGACGCTACAAATTTTCTCCATCCCATTGAAATTCCATGAAGCAAAACGCACAAGCAACAATAAAAGGAAAACAAAGCCATAACATCGTTTGCTATAACAGTTGGTATTACGAGTGAAGGGTAATAAAAATGAAAAAGACATAAAAAGAAAGTGCGGATGTCATAGCAGGCGGTCCGGACGCTACGGGCGTGATGCAGGGCGGACAAAAGTAATATTAAGTTATATAGTTGGTGTAGACCAAGAATGCTTTGGTGATCGCGATCTTGGAAAGAAATTTCGTGATTTAGTAGTTTGGAATTAATGGTTGCAAAAACATATATATGATTGTATAGCTATTGTGGTGAGTGTGGATTCGATTTCCATTTGGCTGAACGCTTATATTTTAATTTGATTTTGTTGGTATTTAATATTTTGTTTTCAATCCAGACTTGAGTCTGGATTTCTGTCGATCATGCAGTGTCTTCAAATTATGACTTTTAAAATTGTTAATTTAGAATATGTTTAAAATAAAAATACATAATTCTCTAGATTTTTTACTAGAGAGTTTTTTCTACAACATTTTCAAATAAAGAAAACGAGACATCGTTCCTCAAATTTGGTGTCACCCATATCACATTAAAACAAAAAAGTTAAATTTCAAATCTATTCAAATAAATTCCAGTGCATTGCTCTTCAAACTGTTCCACCGTAACGTTTACACACTGGTACTCCAGCGTAGACTATCCAGCATAGCTGTGATAACTACTCAGGCCGGCTGGAGAGCCGACCGAGCCAGGGCGAACGGTCTATTGACCATGCTCTTCTACAGAAATAGCACACTCTTTTCTTATGCCAATATCGCCAATTACGAAGTTTCAAACGATTGTCTTGATTACATTGTTGCAAGGAATGTTGTAACAATGATGTCTGTGTGTGCTTTGTTAAAGTATCTATGTAGGTATAACGTTTGAGGCCGTCGTGACGCAGGGGATTAGAGTGTGATTAAACGCGACAGGTTGTTGGTTCGATTTCCGTTTTAGGAAATCAGCTTCACGCTGTATCCCGCACACTACAGGGCCTACACTGTAGTGTGCGGGATACAGCGTGAAGCTGATTTGACAGAGGGAACCTAGTGTTAAAACACTCCGTTCCCCACTTTCTGCCGAATTCTGGAGGCAATGCGTGTTGAGTGGCAGAATTCAACGGCGCGCTTAACCTCGACACCAGAGCGAAGGAATGGAAATATAAATTTAAGTAAATATTTTATCTCCTCGAGTGGGGATCGAACCCACAACCAGTCGGTTTTACAGTCACACTTCGTGCCACTGCGCCACGACTGGAAATAAAATACTTAATATTCAACGGAATATTCTTAATGGGAACAGAGGGTCCTAATACTAAATTTCCAGGTTCCCTTTGCTTATCCTGCTATATGGGGAATAGAGTGTTAAGCTAAAAAAAGAAGAAAACTATTTAAACCTATATACTTTTAATATGTACATAATTTATGTACCTACTTAATAAATGTCGTCTACATAAAATCAGAGAATGTTTAATTGCTGAATCAAAGAACAAAACAGAACCGACTGTTATTGAGAAAAATGATATATTATCTAATTCTCTAAAATCATAAATCATTGCGTGTTAGATTTCGAGACTTAACGCCGCGAAATAAACAGAAATAGTGAGTTTACATTCAATCCTCCTTATTATACACTAAAATAAAAAAACTACCCCTATTACAACCTATTTATTATTTACCCTTATACAAAAATATTAATTATTCTTACATTTCTAACCAAAAACGTTTATTTTAGAGGAGATTAAAGCAACTCTATACATTTAACATATTCTTTGTATACCATTCGTCCTAACCGGTTTGCGTTGCAATTTAATACATCGCTGCGAACGCTTTATGCGAAAGGATAATAAGCTCTTACACAGACAGCTTTAATTTGGTGATAAGCTTCTTGTCGTTAACATATGAGAGCATCGTGCGGAGTAATTTATAGTAGAATCTCTTTTGCAATCCAAAAATGTCGATTTATACAATATATTATGTTCTATAACATATTATATTTTGAATTATATATTATATAATACGCGACGGTTGTGGGTTCGATCACCACCGAGGTAATGAATGTCTAATCCCGCAACTCAACACGCAACGCCTCGAAAAATTCGGTGGAAAGTGGGGAATTGAGTGTCTTAACACTATGTTCCCTCTGCCTATCGTGCTGTGTGCTGCTGATTTAATTTAATAGATTATATAATTCAATATTTTTATATTATTCCAAAATTCTGCTTTAGGTTGTTGTTGTTAATTTTCTACTTAACGTGCAATATCTGGAAATCGGAAACAACCTACCTACCCTAGGTTGCCTCTATTTATACTGTTATATATGGGATACAGCGTGAAGTTAAAAAAGATGAACGTAAAGTAGTCCCTGGTATAACGCTGTACCCCGCTTTTAGCACAGTCGGCAGAGGTAACCTAGTATCATTATAATCCAATTCAAGATGTCGCGTCATAGGCAGCGGTACTTAACGCCACATTTCCGAAACTTAAAATTCATTATCCTGAAAGGCGATCGAACCTACAAACACCGCATTTACTTACATCCTACACTTAGAAGCTGTAAGGGTTCCAAATAAATTATAAAACTGAAAAATTTAAACCAAATGATAATAATAGTAGGTACGAATGAATCAAATAAAGCTGCTATAGGGATTTATAAAATATAGTTTCTTATATTATTTTTTCCTTACTATTTATTCAGATTAATAAATAATGAACTATGTTAATAATAATTATAGTAATAAAAATGGATGTGATTTGTGTCGGCTTTTTTTAATTATCAATTTTTATAAGAAAAAAAATTTAACTGAATCATAATTAACATGCCATTATATGTATTGTATCAATATTCCATATTCTTTTTATGATAATTTAAAAAGACATAAAAATGTCTAATAACTTATGAATTTATAATATTTAAATACAGAATTATTAAAAGCAAATATTGATTAAACATTTTTAAAGTAACAAACGCCAAATTCACCTTTGTTCATTTTGAAGAACGCTAATAAGAAAACAAAGACATAATACCTTATACATTCTGAGCTGGATAAAGAAAGAACAAAGAAAAGGATTCGTTACAGTGACCCTAAAACCTAGTATTTGAGACAGTCTTTGCTGTAGCAACTATTTTTGTCTGCGCCCTACTAATTCTTTTATGAATAGTTTTTACTTTTACATACTGCCTAAAATGATATATATTTCTTAGTTTAAATGATGATATGTTCATTTTATTTGTGAAATATCTTTATTTAATGTTATATTGGCGACATGTAGGGAAGTTATATTTAAAATTTAAAAAAATCAGCTTCACGCACACAGCAGGGTAGGCAGAGGGAACCTAGTATTAAGACACTCCGTTTCCCGCTTTCTGCCGAATTCTGGAGGCATTGTGTGTTGAGTCAGTCGGCAGAACTCAACACCGCGCTTTGCCTTGACACCAGAGCGAAGAAATGGAAATATAAATTTAAGTAAATATTTCATCGCCTCGAGTGGGAATCGAACCCACAACCAGTCAGTTTTACATTCACACTTTGTGCCCCTGCGCCACAACTGGCCTTCTAAGTTATAGTTATAGAACAGTATATGACAATACTGCTAAGTATTCCAATTAGATTTGATTTTACAGTGTGATGTGACAGACAGATCGAAAATTTGTTGTTTAGGGAACAGGGTGATCCAAAGCAAATTAAATTATTCAGTAACATATTATTTGCACTATACAGAGAATTGCATATTATTATTTTCATTTCTTTGCCCTAGTAACAAGACAAAGAGTGGCGTTGAGTTCCGCCAATCAACACGATATTATTTTTTTAAACTCTATGCTATCTCTATCTTGCTATATGCGGGATAATGCGTGAAGCGGAAAAAAATATTTTTCCGAGTCTGACAAAATACAATATTGAATTTACCTATTTCGAAATGTTTAAGATAACGTATAGAATTGAGAATGGATGATGGATGGAATTAAGTTCCACCTCATACGATAATTATTTGGAATAAATTAAAAACGAAGTTATTTGAACTTATGTTATTTGGCCACTAAAGAAAAAGTTAAAGTCTCCAACTGTCATAACTGATGTAGTAAGATCACTCGTAATCGGGAATTATTTTAGCGATGTTCTTGAAATACTTTAACAACGATCGTAACATAAAGAGTTTAATTTCAACTAACGCTGTGTCCAAGTGTATATACACACATCCGAGTACGAATTTGAAGATGCATTAATCTTTACGTTTACTAGATAGATATATACCACCAGCTTTTGCGTCTTTAATTTAAATGAATTTTTCGGCAATAATTCTCACGTCAATGTTAACTATATTACGATCAGTGAGGCTATTGATGCTCTGACATATGGAGACTCCATCGGCTTTGCGACTTGATGACGACCATATCGCTATTGATGAGGTACTTGCAATTTGTCTGTTCTTAGTAGTATTACAATGTAATATCAGATCAAAGCCAGGCATTTTCTCTGGCATGGATTTTTCCTTTCAAGTTTAGCTGATTGCCAAATAATCAGATCGGTTGATGATTGTATCGGTAGAGAAGTCTTCGGAGTGCGTGACCAGCACTAATGGCGGTAATAAGTATAATACAATGCTGATCAGGAGTAATTTTTTCTCTTACTGTCAAAGACGCCTAATCGAATCCGTGATGTTGAAATTTTCTCGGGTATTGATCATATAAAGGTCATCTAACCGCATTGCTTAAAATTTCCTACTAGCTCTTCAGAAAAAGTTATTTTAAACAGAGATTAGTGTTTATCTGTTGTTGGCGCAGAAACAAAGGACGATCACATACATCACACTTTCAACCGAATGGATTGTTGACAAACGTTGTATTTAACGTACACTTGCTGCTGCCCAATGTTTCTTCATAATCGTCGATTATGACGATATATACCTATATACTTCGTTGTCGATATAGAAGCGATTTCATCATCTACTTCCAAATTTTCAGCTGCAGATGTACTGGCACCTCTGGCATTGATCCGCTCGTCAGCATTCATTCTCCTGCGTTCGTGGCTCTGCTTCATTCCGTGAGATGGTGTTTTATTTGATTGCTCCTTAAAAGCCCTCTCCAGCTGTATACGACATTTGTGTTTGGTTTTGGCTTTTAGACACGTATTATATACTTTAATATTTATTAAAACACCTTATAATAGTCACTGTCACTTCTTTAAACTTTTTTTTTAATTTATCGATAAATTTTTACGATAGCTGACGAATAAAAATGAAACCTGCTTCGTAGCTTTCCCGAGTCGAAAGTTATACTGATTGCAAATCTCGATTCACAGCAAAACAACCTCAATATGGGGTCGCTTCTCTCTCCGCCATGCGCGATGTGTGTACTATTCTCGTATTGTATTAAATTCTTTCTTCAGCTATCCAGTGGTACAATTTTATTTTGGATGTTGCGGATAGTTTTAAAACTACAAGGCCGAACTGTATGCCCAGATTTTATTATCATTAGATTTTTAGATTGCTCTAGTATGGTAGCAAATTTATAGAGGTATTCACTTCAAAACAAATTTAAAATATAATAAAATACAAAAAAAAAATGATTAAAAAGCCACAATATCAAACCAAAATTACCTGACAAAAGAGCAAAATCGCGTGCAAACGTAAACAAATACTTGAGGCAATTGAAACCTATCCACAAATAATATCTGTACTTGGCTGTCATAAGCTTCACATTTGAAATGTGATAGGGGTGTGTTAGGCGACTTTCTTGAATTACAACCCTTATGTGAAAGGCAATAAGGGACCGTGCGGTATCTTCAAAAGTCGTAAATTATTTCTACTCCGCCGCGCGACTCCAGTATGAACTAACGATAAAGTTGCGGACAGTCTTTTATACGACGCCAACTAGGAAATGAAACAATAAATATTTATTTCACAACAATGGGAGAAGAATTGAAAAGTTTACATAACTTCTTGTAGGTGTTTAAGTTAAATTTTATTAATCTAATTGCTGGTAAGCCTATTGAATATAATATAATTATTTCAAAATGATAGGATAGAGCACATTTAATATTTGTTTTGCAAGTGTGTTTATTTTTTTTATTTCACGCATTATCCTGCACACAAGGCAGGCTGAGATATTCTAACCTCTTATTTTTACGCTCTTTGCCTAAACGGGAGACAAGGAAATAAAATAAAATCATTCCACTAGTAGGAATTACACCAAGAAGATTAGTGGGAACGGAGTGGCTTAACACTAGGTTCCCAGGTTCCCTCTGCTTACTTCGCAAAATTTAAATATTTAAAATACTAAATCATTTTAACTTCATTATCAAAGTATTGGAATGTAAGCTCGAGTTCCCTCCCACATATCTCTTTCATATCTTCCTCTATCAAGTCTAGGTAGTAGTTAGATACAACATAACTGTCTTGGAATTGCTAATGGACCTTTATGACTGGCTATCAGTAAAATATTATGTGTGTGTGTGTGTGTGTGTGTGTGTGTATGTTTGGTTTGTGTGTTTGCGTGTGTTTGCGTGCGTGAGTGCGTGGGTGCGTGCGTGTGTGGTGTGTGTGTGTGGGTGTGTAGTACATTTAAAATCTCTAGATATTTTATTAATTTAAAGAAAAAGTAAGAACAATGCTTAATAATTTCTAAGTTAATTTCTTTTTATAGTCGAATTCAAATATTTTGTGCGCTCTTGATTTTAAGTACTTTAATTATTACTAAATATATTCGTTATAATCGGTTATAGTAAATGTACCTAAGTATATACCTAAGTATATGTACTTGTAGTACATAAAGTTTTTTCAACAAATAAAAAAAAATAAGAGTTTGTTTGACTGACCACTAATCTAAGGAACTACTGATCAGATTTTTCTAAGTTTTTTTAAGTTGTTATATAAAATTTTAATATTAAAAATAAGTTTACACAATGCATTTAAAAAGCAATAAAGCCCTTGCTTCACTGCTTCGCCTATTTATAGTCCTTTGCATCTCTTCTAAGGTAATAGCGTCTAGATCGCCTTTTCCTGGAACAAAATAATATCTTAGTATTTATTAGAACTATTATTAGTAGGAATATTGTAGTATGGACTTAAAATTGCCTTTAAAATTGGTTTGAACGATATTAAACGGTCCAAACGAGGTTTTGTTGTGAAACGACTTATTAATTTCCATTATAGAAATAATAATTTCTTGCACACGGGTATTTTTTGTATGTTGATACAAAATGTACGATTCATACAAAAACATGAAATAATTTTTGAGATTCTGGTAATAAGTTTATTTCAAAGAGATGTATATAGATATTTTTATGTGTGGGCCTAAAAAACGATGAAGCCGACGTGACGCTTGCGACTCTAAACGCGGCAATTGTGAGTTCGATTCCCACTCGAGGAAGTTAAATATTTTATATTTTGGTTTCTCAGCTGCAGCCACTCAACATGCAATGCCTCGAGAATTTGGGAGTAAATAATAAACGGAAGTGTCTTAAGGAAATGAATAGTCCATCCGTAACACTAGGTTCCCTCTGCATACCCTGCTGTGTGCGGGATACAGCGTGGAGCTGAAAAAAAAACCTTTTTTTCGATATACTTGGCTCTCCACTTTCAATTCACTGCAATATATTATTTTTCGCTTTTTAGTAGATATAAAATATTTCCTCTTAAAAAATTCCCCAAATTAATTTTCTATTTTAAACTTTCTACATCACAAGTTCTGACGTCGCCAATAAAATGCATAATTATACAAAAAAGAAATCGAAATCAACCAAGTAGTTTGTTCTGATTAAATTATCACTGCTGGACTGAAACCGTTGAAACCATATACATACATGGATGGCCGTAAATTTAATTTTGTTCATTTAAAACTCATCAAAGAGTGAAATCGTATAGTAGTACCCGGTTAACCAATTTTATCCAAGTACTCATGTTATTTTTACATAAAATAAAATTATAATATGTTTCTTTTTAGTGTAAGTTTCTCATTATTGTATAATAACAGTATCATATCCAAAGTTTTCCTTTTATCTTTATTCGAATAGGTATTGCTTAAATACTATGTAATTGTAGGTATAATATAGGTGAAACATGTATGGCATTGGATCACACCATCGAACATTTTCCAGAATTTCTATATATTAACTCTTATATCCTTATTTTGGGACCAATCTAGAAGCAGGCGTGCAACTGTAAACGTAACAAGCTGTGGATTCGATTCCCACTCGAAGAAATGTAATACTAATTTTTCGTTTCCTCGCTCTGATAACGAGGCAAAGCGTAGCGTTGAGTTCCACCACTCGACACTGAATGTCTCCAGAATTCCACGGAAAAGGGTACACGAAAGTATCTAAATAAGAACGCAGTGTCAATACTAGGTTCCCAAGTTCCCTCTGCCTATGTTCCTTTTTATGTGCGGGGGTACAGCTAAAAAAAAATATTAATCTAAATTACTGCTGAACAGGCACGCTAGGGTCGTACAACTTGGCTTGGCTATAATGCACGACGCTAACACAACGTAACTTAGCGTAAGCTCATTTTACAAGAATCTGGGACAGTATGCAAAATTACGGCTGTTCGGACTACAGAAAGTATCCAGCTTAAGTAAACTGCTAGTGTGTCTGTCCTTTTAAATTAAGTGAAGATTTTGGTTTCGAAGTAAAGCTTCATATACATTTATCTATTTGTATTATAATAGAATCTTCTCTTTGTTTTAGTTTCATGCTAAATCCCGTGCAAAGCAAAGTTAATAGAGGGAAACTAGTGTTAAGACACTCCGTTCCCTAATTTCCGCCGAATTCTGGAGGCCTTGCTTGGTGAGTGGCGGAACTCATCGCCGCGTTTTGCCTCGACGCCAGAGCGAGAAATGAAAATATTGAATATTTTATTTCCTCGAGTGGGAATCGAACCCACAACATGTCGCGTTTAAAGTCATATGCTTGTGATCCTGCACCACGACAGCCTTGAGCTTAGTTCTATGTTTATATGAAATTTGTTTAGTTTAGTTCTATGTTTATATGAAATTTGTTTATGTGATATAATAAGAACTTGGATACAATCTACTTTATATAAAAAATCTTCTTTTGATCTTTATTTTTCTACATATACGCTATTTAAACTCTTCCTTTACTGAGTAACTGAAAGATAACGCGCAGCCAACTGGGCTTAAAATGTACCTTGCAGGCAGGTATGGAAAAGTAGAGAAGTACTAACAGAAGATTTCTTAAAATTCCTATGGGAATGAGACGAAGCGAAATTTTTCATTTAAAAGTCTACGCGGACAAAATTGCGGGTGTTTATGTATAAATGCAATGAAATTAGAGCATTACTGATTTCATGAAAATAATAAAAATACAGACATATTTTTTCCGAAATAAAACCATAAGATAAAATAAAAATATTTAAAAGATATAAAAAAAATATCTGATTTTCTTATGCATGTATTTATATTGAATATGAAATATCAAGACACGTTTAACGTTCACTTTATTCCTTCGAGAAATATGTGAGATACTTAGAATATTCTTTTTGAGTGCATCTTCCATTTTATCCTTTTATATGTATATTTTAAATTCTTTAAGCCATTTGTTGTTCTTTTATGTAAAGATTCAAATAATGAATTATTGCACTTCTTACTGCATCCTGGATATACCAGGATATGAATATAGTGTTAAAACACTTCATTCTCCGTTCTTCGCTATTTAATTTTCGATACATTGCGTGTTGTGTGACGGAACTCTACCGCGGACGCCGCGCTTTGTCTTGTTACCAGAGTATAAAAATTAAATAATTCACACCCGCGAGTAAGAATTAAACTTACAATGTTGTGTTTTGCAATCAGACACTGTGCTGAATTTTTTAATATATTAAATTTACCTTGACTTTTTTCTTATCTTCATATATCTTTTACCTCACAGACCAAGACAGAAGACAAAACATAATTATGTGAAAAGTAAAATATTGCATGGCTAAATTTATATCTTACAAAAAATAATAAATTAAAACATTTATTCTTATTATATTTTTCTCCCTACACAACATGTCAGGCCAGTCGTGGCGCAGCGGCACGAAGTGTGACTGTAAAACCAACTAGTTGTGATCTGGTGTCGAGGTTAAGCGCGGCGTTGAGTTCTGCCTCCACACACGCAATGCCTCCAGAATTCACCAGAAAATGGGGAACGGAGTGTTTAACACTAGGTTCCCTCTGCCTATCCTGCTGTGTGCGGGATACAGCGTGAAGCTGATTTCTTTTAATTTTATTTTATTCCCACACAACCTTCAATATTCTACAGACCATAAACAATTTAAAACGAAAAAAAATAGCAAAATTACTTAAACTATTTACAAAAACTCCACATAAAGTAACAACGATAATAGTGTCGGCCATAATATTTATTACATATTCAGCATATCGTTATACTTCTTATAGAGAAACACCTAATCACCTTACCCGATACACTCGACAATGGAGTTGATCTACCATTGTCGCGACAGAATGGGTGGGATTTACTAAGACCCTGAATAAAACAAGATGCTGCCTCGGCTGAACCGGGGTAAATGCTTTTGTAATCGCAGCAAAAGCTCAACCGAACGAAAGAAACTTTAGATTTTAGTCTGTTATTTGCAATTCATTTCGTTTATTTTCTGTTTCTTGCCTGGTGTTCTGTTTAAAGACATGTGTTAATATCCGCTTGGTGGCACTTCGGTGGAAATTTTGGAATGGAAGTGTCTAAACGGGAACGGACTGTCTGATCACTAGGTTCTCGGAGCACTGGGTATTGAGAGAGAGAAGGAAAAAGTATGACAGACTCTAAAAATACTAAACAACTTTATATACATTTTATAGAAGTATTACACCGAAGTCTATATTAACTTTACCACCCGTAGTATTGAATCCGCAACTACCACGTTCAATTAAAGTCATTCCATCGGCGCTACTACTCATGTATAATATTTATATTATTTATAAAGTAGAAGAGTTTGTTTGAGTGCGCTAATCTCAGAAATTACAGATTTGAATAAAAAACGTGTTGAATAGTCCATCTATCGATAAAGGCTATACCGAATAACTCAAATAGTAAAATTTTAATTTAATTAAATCAGCTTTACACTGTATCCAGCACACAGCAGGGTAGGCAGAAGTAACCTAGTGTTAAGACTCCGTTTCCCATATTTCGCCGAATTATTGAGGCATAGCTTGTTAAATAACTCAACGCTGCGTTTTGCCTCGACACCAGATCAAAGAAATTAAAATAGTTAATATTTAATTTCTTCGAGTGGAGATCGAACCCACAACCAGTCGCGTTTACAGTCACACTTGTGCCCCTACACCACGACTGGCCTCAATACTGGGCCCAACTCAAGTAGTAACATCTCAAAATTTTAAATTATGAACTTAAAAATGATATTCAAATAAAATAGGTGAGATAAGTGATAAATGTCACATCACATAGCAGCTTCAAAGACCGCCAATAGCAGCTAAACGACTTATTCATTCGGAATTTGTAACATGATTTTATAACCGAGTTTCCTGCCATTTCAAAACCTATTTCAACTTTTCTCAAGATTTTCTTTCGCAAATTTTAATAGGTTATATTATAATGTCTCTTACAGATTGATATGTACATGTGTTTTAGTTTTGTAAACTATTTTTAAACTAAAATGATAAAAATCTTTATTTTCTTTTCTTCTCGTATTTTTAACTTTATTGCAGCCGTAGGTATGAGGAACACGGCAATATGAGAAATACAAATATTTCTATAAATAAATTTTAAGTCTATGACCATTGATCAGGTACATATTTTCCAACTGCAGTTTTCCATAATTCGAAACATTAGGTATAATCTGGCAGAACTCAAAAAAATGACTAATTGAGGAGTCGTGGCGCAGGGTCACAAGTGTGTGACTGTAAACGCGACTGGTTGTGGGTTCGATCTCCACTCGAAGAAATTAAATATTAAATATTTTAATTTCTTCGCTCTGGTGTCGAGGCAAAACGCAGCGTTGTGTTATTTAACAAGCTATGCCTCAATAATTCGGCGAAATATGGGAAACGGAGTGTCTTAACACTAGGTTACTTCTGCCTACCCTGCTGTGTGCGGGGTACAGTGGTTCGACCCCGGACGAGGAATTAAAATATTTATTTAAATTTATATTTTCATTTCTCCGTTCTGGTGTCGACACATGTGCGGTGTTGAGTTCACCTCCACGACACACACCACACAAGCAATACCTCTAGAATTCGGCGGAAAGTGGGAAAAGGAGTGTTTTAATATTAGGTTTCCTCTGCTTACCGTCCTGTGTGCAAAATACAGCGTAAGGCAGATTTTTTTATTTAAATATATTTTTTGTAAATCGTTTTTATTAGGTTTCCAGTAACTACCCTGTTTCCTTTATAATATAATTTAATAGATTTAATTTCGCCCACTTAAATTTTTTTGAGGCCAGTCGTTCATACGTACATTTATACTTTTAATACTGCTAGTGCTAAGCATGAATTTACGTAGAATAGAACACACATCAACAACACAGCAAGGACAGTCACTTTCAAGCTTTTTTTAATATTGTCAAACTTAATATTTTTTATATATTATTAAAATGTCGTAGAAGAAGAGGCAGCGTTGAGTTCGGCAACTCAACATACAATGCTTGCAGAATTCGGCGAACAGAAGTGTGTTAATGGGAACAAAGTGTCTTATCATTAGGTTCCCAGGTTCCCTATACTTACCCTACAATGCTCGAGATGCAACTATCATAAAAATATATCACGAAAAAAGTTAATAATTAAATTACAAATTAAAAGCATTACAATCGATCCTTAAAAAATAGTGGAGATCAATATTTTTCGGTAAATAAAATTTTAAGCGACCTCATTTTAGATACAACCGTCATATTTAGATTCTATACAAGAATAATTTTACCGAGTTTCAAGTTATACAGGGAGTTTAATGTATAAAACGTCGTTACCCCCGAAGCGTTTAGGGCGTCAGTGTTGTAACCATAATTAATTTTATTACTTTCACATTATACCAATCCAAGAAGGTTCCGTTCACACCATTTAGCTCTGTGCAGATTCGTGAAAACTGGTTTCCGACGTCCAAATATATTAGACCAAAACGTTATTAAATTTTGAACCTCCTTTCATAATATATTACTACAACGCCACTGTTTTATCACCGCACTCTTTCAGAGATATTAGGTTTTTGAACATTCCAAAGTTAGCGTCTTCGAAAATTTAAATCTTTTGAGCGTCATAAAAATTCTCATAAAAATACCGACGCTTGTGGACTTCTGCTATTGAACTTTAGCAATCCTCTGGTGACAAAAGGCTCATCCATCTGATAGCCCATAAAGTGAAAGATATGGAGATCTGGTAAGAGAATCAAGGCAGCTTATTTTAAAAATTAATTAAAAATTTGTAATGCTTTTAATATATGTATAGTTTTTTAGATAATTATTTGAATTTCGTAATGATTTCGATATTTCTTTAACTTGCATGTTTCCAAACGCACAGCACCATGTAAGCATATATCTAGAGGGTGCTACATAAAAGTTTAAAAAAATTGTGTATCTACAAATTAAGCACAAGTGTCCTCATAGAATTACTGCAAAGTAATTTATATCACTTCAAAGTGATTTATTTTAATTTTAAAAACATTTATTTATTTTAATTTTATTGAGTAGGAATCGAACCCACAACCAGTCGATTTACAGTCACAATTTGTGCCCCTGCGCCACGACTGGTCTCAATAAGATGAAATAATTTAAAATAAACAAACATTTAAGTACTATATTATAATCCTACCCAAAAGTAATAAAAGTCACTCGTAAGGTCAGGACAATAACAAAATCAAACAACGCCAGCCAGAGAGGACACTAAGAAAATATTTGCCGCGCTTAACCACTTGAGCGACTTTGTGGTTACTCCGCATACTCATACGTTTATTTATCTAATACGAGTCATATATATATAGGTATCATGACTTAGTTGAAACCTCACTCTCTGGTCTTCTGGTCTTCTGGTTTTTCTGGTCTCATTGTCTATAATTAATGATGTCGTAATATTACCAATGTCAATAAATGTAACTATATAAAATCAAAAATTAAATCAGCTTCACGCTGTATCCCGCACACAGCAGGGTAGGCAGAGGGAACCTAGAGTTAAGACACTCCGTTCCCCACTTTCCGCCGAATTCTGGAGGCATTGCCTACTGCGTAGTGAAACACAACACCGCGCTTTCCCTCGACACCAGAGCGAAGAAATGGAAACATAAATGTAAATAAATATTTCACTTCCTCGGATGGGAATCGAACCCACAACCAGTCGATTTTACAGTCAAACTTTGTGCCTCTGCGCCGCGACCGGCCTCTACTCTCTAATCTACTAGATAAATAATAAAAAATCCTTTGTGACAAAGTTATTTTGTTTACTTTATTCTTCTTATTTTTTACTATATTATACATAAGTGTTTGTACAAGGAAATAGATTCTACATTTCTGTCCTTCAAATATAATAAGCATTATATGTCGTGTGGCTTACTCAAACTAATGGCCAAGTTATGTTGGATCAGACCAATGAAACATATATAATAAGTAATTTCAAGTACTCATCATGTGCGCACCCTGTATTACTTTGGCAATTATAAATATTTATATGAATAAAATTAAACATTTTCTGTTATATAATTAAATAAAAAATAAATAAATCAGTTTCACGCTGTATCCCGCACACAGCAGGGTAGGCAGAGAGAACCTAGTGTTAAGACACTCCGTTCCCCACTTTCTGCCAAATTTGGAGGCATTGCGTGTTGAGTGGCAGAACATAACGCCGCGCTTAACCTCGACACCAGAGCGAAGAAATGGAAATATACATTTAAGTAAGTATTTCATCTCCTCGAATGGGGATCGAAACCACAACCATTCGGTTTTACAGTCACACCTGGTGCCGCTGCGCCACGACTGGCCACTGAATATAATAAGATAATACTAATATTTAGCGGTCGAAGCTATAAATGGAGCTAGAATATGTTTTCAGCAATTTTTAACAATAGCACTCCTAATATAAAAATTATAATAGGTAATACAAGTGCAAAAACTAATATAGAGAAAGTGAAAGTATAAATGACATTTACAGGGTAAACTGACCTAAAATGTATTTCTTTGTGAGGAGAATTACCCAAGACTGTGGACGGTCCGACGGAATTCCGGCGTTGTCGGTCGTTGGACGTGAGTCATGATTGCGCCTTTTCTTATATCGTAAGATGAATAGACCAGTAGAAGTCAATCGCCAAGTTCGTGACTTCGATTACGTTGCCCTCAAACTTGGATGGAACTTCTCTCATCCGCTTCCTTTTAAAAACATATAATAAGCTTTGTTTTAAGTATGAAACTT
>JAJHJA010001125.1:0-42754 GCA_021202915.1 Heliconius himera | reverse complement strand
GTTTTGAATATTATTATATGTAAAAAAATACCGCGAAAGAAAAACAAAACTATACTAAACTTTTCTTTAGAAAGAAAAAGAAGAAGAAACTGACTCAAAAATGCATTTGGAATCAGAAGAGGAAGTGACAATTTACTGTGAAGAGAATGAAGATACTGAAATCTGTGCGTATGAAGACTACGAAATGGAATTAGACTACAACTTAATAAATATTGGAGACTTTGGAGTTTTAGCGAATGTCTCATCAAGTCTGAGAAAGAGGACAAGTGCTACGTTAGTTTTTCAAAAGTCTTTCGTAGACTAGACTTGAGGCCAGTCATGGCGCAGCGGCACGAAGTGTGACTGTAAAACCGACTGGTTGTGGGTTCGATCTCCACTCGAGGAGATGAAATATTTACTTAAATTTATTACATATTTATATTTATTTAGTTGAGTTCTACCACTCAACACGCAATGCCTTCAGAATTCGGCAGAAAATGGACAACGGAGTGTCTTAACACTAGGTTCCCTCTGCCTACCGTGCTGTGTGCGGGATAAAACGTGAAGTTGATTTTTATTTCTTACGTAGACTACTTCCTCACATTTCAATTGCTGGTTACGTCACGTACTACATCCATGTTTTCCTTTAATTTTAATTTTTCTAAGTTCAAATTAGGGTAGTAAGCTGTTTATTTAAAAAATATTATTAAATTTTATTATTAAATTAAGTTAACATGGTACTGATATTTGATCTCCATCGTTTCTAATGTTAAGTTTATTAATAAAGTTACTTAAAAGTTTAATAAGTCTTTTAATTTCATTGTATTCGATGATAGTTCAAAACTGCCCCATACATGTTCAAAGCTACCCCGCAAGGGGGGCAGCTTTGAACATTTGACTACTGCTACTAAAATTGATATTGCACCTTTAACTTATATATTTTTCTACATATGATGCTACGATTGTGTGGCTCAATAGTTGGACTAAGCATTGTGAAATAGTAAAGAAGTTAAAAACTGTAGGATTTTTAGATATGACACAAAGTTTAAAAATCGTTCGAATGTGCCCCCCTCTCCCCTACACATTGAACCGTATACGAGTGTATTTCAGAAAAAATGACCCTAGCAAAATTCGACTGTCCCATAACTTTAAGCACTTTTATTTCTAATTTATTGTATGGATCATGTGGAAATAAGATTTTATATGGTTAAAGTAAATGTTTTAATGTTGACTTAAATTACAAAGTACCATAAAAAGCGGATAACTATTTTTATATTTAAAAGAAAGCAAAATATGAGGTAAAGATTTCGACTGTCCCGCGGTACTCTTGCCGATTTCAAATACGTTTTACTTTTAATATATTAGACTTTGAATATGTTTAAGTGTTTAAATATATTCACAGGTATTTTTTCAAGTGTTTTTTCAACTCTTATGTGATAAATTTACAGTCATTTTAAATAATATCAATATTTTAATCTTGTCCTACGAAAACTATAGTACCGGAAAATCCTGAGTAGTCACGGTGAATTTGATAACTTACACAAGTGAAATATACTAATTTATATTGTTTTTGTCTTTCTGGCACCACTATAATCGTATTTGTAAAATTGCCATTATTATACTAAAGTTAGTTTCGATAAAAACTGTGACGGAAGTTTCTGTGTCTTCGGGGTACAGAAAAAGTGTTCCGAGTAGTGACGATGTTTTAAACACAAATTAATTCGTTTTCTTTTATTTATCACGTAGTAATTGAACAAAAATCTAACCTGTATTACATTACTACAGCTAAAAACCAGATAATTTAATTAAATGCTAGTTATTTTTAACTTGAAAAGTTTTTTGGGATGAAAACGTCACTTCCTGTGCGTTACGTGACATATTACCGGAACAAAACTGTGACTATTAGGAATTGTAAAGCTTAGTGCACAAGGAATGTTTAAAAATTTTAATTTATAACTCACTTGGAAATTACGGAGACATCAAAAGTATCATTTGTATAATTTAAAATTAATTCGCGCAGCCATAGGGAATGTCAAGGTTTATGGGTAAATAAATATTCATTTATTAATCGGAGATCCTCCAGATAACCAGCAAGAGCTGGCCATTTATATATATGCTCTGCATAATTTTAGAAAGCAAAGCCGTGATAGTGATTGAGCCTGCAGTTATTTGGATCTGACTCATCGCCTTCCTTCGGGAATGAGTGCATCGCATTACATCAACTGAGTAAAGATGCCGAAACAAATAAAAAAGCGTTGGAGCCTGACATTACGTAATGTGAAATATTGTGAGGAAAATCCAATACTTAAATCTGGTTGTAAATACCGAAATTTGCAATACTCTGGTTGAATCTGCCCTTAATTTTTTTAATTTCTGGCAATGCAACTTTCACTTCACTTCCGATGGTGAAGTTGACATACCACCAAGTTAAGAGTACTCTGAAATATGGTTAAGTTACTGCAGAAATGGTCAAATATTCACGGCGAAATATTACGTGACTTGGATTTGTAATTGTATCTGTGCAATTTATGCTTGAAATCAGATTGAGGATACCAGATGAATGGCGAGGCACAGTCAACGTGCAAGCTATAGGGCATAATACGCACCGTCAGTTCATTAGCTTGCCAAAATATAGAGGAGAAGAATGCAAGAAAGAGCCGATAGGTTGTAGTGGGATGT
Organism: Heliconius himera; assembly: GCA_021202915.1. NCBI lineage: Eukaryota > Metazoa > Arthropoda > Insecta > Lepidoptera > Nymphalidae > Heliconius > Heliconius himera. Next base: position 40,096 of record JAJHJA010001125.1, on the reverse strand, counting down.
CTAATTAAACTTTAGAATTGAAAGAATATATGAATCCAATTTTTTTCACTCTGCGTGCGGAGTGAAAAAATTCAACAAAGACCCAATATTGGCAGTAACGTAAACAGATTTTTGTGGTTTCGTGGACTTAATAATGCAATTTCCTGGATTGTAAGAATTAAATTATGCGAGATACTATCCCGGTACAAGGTGAGTGGCCTCTTGCTCCAAGCTATAAAGTCTCTTTAAGGTGATCACTTAGCCTGTATGGGTGTACGATCTGGCATGTCACCTTGGTTTGACATCAAATCGAGAGTTAAACAAGGTTGCGTTATGTCATGTTGGTTGTCCACAGCGGTGGAAGACAGGCAGGTTAGTCCTCATTAAGAAGAAGGGTCGCCTGGCGGATTCTGCCTCCGCCTACAGGCCCATAGTGCTCCTGAGCGAGATCGCCAAGCTCTTCGAGCTTGTTGTAGCGAGGAGGCTGCAACACCATTTGGAGAGGACAGGTCCGGACCTCTCGGACCAACAGTATGGCTTCCGCAGTGGCCGTGCGACTGTGGATGCCATATTGGAGGTGAAGTCCTATGCGCAGGATGCGGTGGCCCGGGGCGAAGGAGTCTTGGCGGTGTCTTTAGACATCGCCAACGCCTTCAACTCCCTGCCCTGGCCCTGCATTAAGAAGGCACTAATATATCACCGTGTGCCTCTATACCTACGCCGCGTCATCGGGGCTTACCTGTCCGAGAGGTCTGTGACCTTTCCGGCTCCTGGAGGAGGATGGGAGGAGTTCGGCGTGTCGGCCGGTGTTCCACAAGGATCGGTGCTGGGTCCGATCCTCTGGAACATCGGCTACGTCTGGGTGCTGCGAGGCGGCACCCTGAGGGGGATTAAGGTCCTCTGTTACGCTGATGATACGCTGGTCTTGGCGCAACAGAAGACCTATCGGGAGGCGGCCATCTTGGCTACGGCCGGAGTGGCCGAAGTCGTGGGCCGCAACAGGCGGCTCGGTTTAGAAGTCGCCCTAAACAAGTCCGAGGCTTTATATTTTCATGCTCCTCGAAAGGGCCCACCATCTGGGGCCCACATCACCATCGGTGGCGTCGTAATCGGCGTCACGGGGAGCATGAAATACCTCGGACTTGTTCTGGACGGTCGGTGGAGTTTCCGGGGCCACTTTACATCTTTGGCCCCGAAACTGTTGAAGACGGCGGGGGCATTGGCGCGCCTTTTGCCCAATGTCGCCGGGCCGAGCGTCTCGAGCCGTCGGCTGTACACCGGAGTGGTCCGATCGATGGCCCTCTACGGCGCTCCCGTATGGGCGGACGCCCTGGATCGGCAAAACATCGCCCTGCTGCGACGTGCGCAGAGGGTGATGGCCATCCGGGCGATACGGGGGTATCGGACCATCTCCGGTGAGGCAGCGTGCGTGCTGGCCGGAGTCGTGCCATGGGACCTGGACGCGATGACTCTGGCGTCGGTCTATTGCCGGCGTCGGGGCCTCGTGTCCGGGGAACCGGCAAGCCCAGCGCGCACCGAGGAGGAGCGGAAAGCCGCATTGCAAGTGTGGGAATCCCGGCTGGCGACACCAACTGCCGGCCGGTTGACGATCGAGGCTGTTCGTCCAGTGTTCCGCCAGTGGTTAGCGCGGCGTCACGGCGTCCTAACCTTCCGCACGACACAGGTACTCACGGGGCATGGCTGCTTCGGGGGTTACCTGTGTCGGATCGCCGGGAGGGAGCCCGACGCTCGCTGCCGCCACTGCGACGACTGCCTCGATGAGACGGCCCAGCACACGTTGGAGATGTGCACAGCCTGGGCGTCTCAACGTCGCGCTCTGCGCGACGTCATAGGGGACGGCCTCTCCCTGCCAGCCGTGGTCAAGGCCATGGCCGGCAGCGAGACGTCGTGGGATGCGGTCTCCTCCTTCTGCGAGGCAGTGGTGCTCGAGAAGAAGTCGGCAGAACGGGCGAGGGAGGCTGTTGCCGAACTCGCCATCCGCCGTAAGAGACCGGGTCGCCGGAGGGCGGCACACGATCGCCGCCTTCCGCCCTAATGAGCCAGAGGGCGGTCAGCTTGGGGAAGCTGGCCGCCTACAAACCTGGCCCGAGTAGTCACGCGCAGGTTGCTCCCGCGCGCTACTCCGAGCAGGCCGTCGAGGGTGCCCACCACCCTTGACTCCGCGACGTGCCTTGCAAGCTCCCGCCGCCGCGTTTCGCGGAAGACTCTTGTCCCCGCGTCTCGCGGCCAGTGGCGAGCGAGGAGGAGCACCGCGAGGTTTTAGTGGATATTCGGACGGCCTAACATCATCTGCCGGTCCGCGAGCCCCACATAACCGAGCTCGAGTCCCCACTCGGGCCGGTATCCGTAACAGGATTTCCTCACGAAAAAAAAAAAAATGTCATGTTGGTTGTTCTATCTGTATTTGGACAAGTCTCTCCAAGGCGTATAAACATTGACATGAGAGATAAAGCTTTAGCTGCGTTGATGATGACGAAACGTCAGCATAGCTCCACACATTGCAATCTCCATCTGATATCGATTATGTATACGGTTGTAAAACGTGGATATTACAGAAGAAGAATAAAAGAAAGGTAAATGCTGTAGAGATGTGATCTTTTGGTTCGACATGCCTGTCGTGTCGAGCCGTTTTGTTGACCGAATCTGCATATCAAACAAAGTAGTATATTACCGTGTCCAAACCGAGCACGTCGAGAGAACGAGTGATGACAGAATGGCAAAAAAATTTGAGAAAGGAAGAGCAGCAGTTGGTAAGACAGGCAGGCGAAAACCTCGATTGACCTACGAAAACACAGCATCGATGATACTGGAAAAATTTCACGTAAAAAGCACGAGGAGAGCATATGTGAAGAGGTTGATCAGTGGACAAGGTAAAAGATGTAAAAAAAATTATACTTTATTTTACTTTCAAACAGACAGTGTGGATATTGCTTAAATTTTCCTTTTCATCACGAAGGTTTCAAATTAGTCACTGTCCGACATAAAGAATTGCACAAAATTTAGTTTTTTAATATCTATTTTGCATTTTATAGTATTTATTTAATGATTATTAATATTTTGTTATTGTCAAGAATTGCTCACGTTGAATGTTTTTTTGATTTTGTAATACGTTTAATCAGCAAGGAATACTTTTCTACTGTGAATTGTCCAAGAAGTGACTAACAGAATTTATTTCGCTAATTATTTCGTAATGTGATAAAATTAAGCTACTTTTTTATTATTTTGGGAAAGAATATAAACATATCTGTTAGATAATAGGAGATGATTTGGTTTTAATACCTGTTTTTGTTAGTTCTGGTAGATCATAGTCTGTGACGTAAAGGAATACTTTTCGCCATATGTTGAAAGAAAACTTGAATATTTTTTAAAATTTATGGTATAATTTCAATTTCAATAGTATATTTAGGTAGTTAATAATATACTCTTTAATATCAGAGTAAATATAAGCAATTTTATGATATGCCAAAATAATATTTCTTATTCGTCACAGGGTCATTTTTTCTGAAATACACAGATACAAATTAATTTAATCCTATCAAGGTTCGCTTCACTGTGCTTGAATAATATACTAATTGTTTTGCTTAAATATGTATGGGTAATTGGGAGGCACAAGCTTGTGACTGTAACGTGACGGTCGTGGGTTCGATTCCCACTCGAGGAATAAATGATTATTTATTAATGTTTTCATTTCTTCACTCTGATAGCAAAGGCAAAAGCGCGACATTAAATTCCGCCACTCAACACGCAATGTCTGATAAGTGGAAGACGGAGTGTCTTAACATGAGGTTCTCTCCCCTACCCTGCTATATGTGGGATACTGCGTGAAGTTGAAAAAAAAAGGATAACAATTACATACTGTGTATATGAAAAGTAAGTTAACTGAAACTTATCTGGCAAAGCTGTGAATACGTCATACCCTCATTATCCAATGATAAGTCTATTGACTATATGCTACAGTTCATTGGAAATTATAGAGATGATATAAACAAAATATTCTTTCTTTAGCTTCACGATGTATACTGCACATAGCAGGGTAAGCAGAGGGAACCTGGAAACCTAGTGTTAAGGCACTTCATTCTTATTACAACACTTCCGCGAGTTCCCGAGTTCCGCCACGTCATGCAATGTCTGCAGAATTCGGCGAAAAATGGGAATCGGAGTGTCTTAACACTAGGTTACACCTGCTTATTCTGCTGTATTCGGGAAACAGCGTGAAACTGATCTTAATTTATTTTTTTAGGTTCACACTGTATACGCCGTAAAAGGCCGTGCCCACTTTAGGACCGAATTCAAGACATTGTTTGTTGACTCCAGCAGCGCACCGCACCGCTTTTCTGTCTGAAAAGCACGAGGACATTCAAATAATTAATGACCTGAGTGGAAATCGAATCCACAATCATCGTGTTCACAGTCAATCAGTCAGTTTCATTGAATATGTAAACGAAAATAATATAATGACTACAACGAATCGAATGCCGTACTTTTGTATGCGATAAAATTTTCTGTTGAATTAAATGTAATATTGCAGTTAATTATACAAATAAAGATGTTAGAAGTGACAATTTCATTTTAAGTTTTTTGTCTCAGCTAATTAGATTTCTATTTAAACATCGTGATGGTGAAAGTTATAGTGATCTTATTAAAAATAATTTTGATTTACAAAGCCAAACACAACATTTTCAGTCAATAACTACATACATATATTTCACATCATTTAAGACAAGAAAAGATATTTTAAATTACTTATTGTACTTATTTTTTGTATATCTGCTTGCTCGTATATACACGTGTTTTAATGAAGCTTAAACCATCAGAATAACATATAGTCTACAATTTATGAATTATATTGGCGAAGGCGCGTTGGTTCTATTCGTACTCGGGGAAATGAAATATATAAATTTTCATTTCCTCGCTCAGGTCTGTACCTGAGTGAGGAAACACAAACACTCCGTTTTGCATTAAGACTCGTTAGTCTTAACGAGAGCAAAACGGAGTGTCTTAACACTATGTTACCAAGTTCTCTACTACCGCGCAAGACTAAACCGTGCAGCTTATCATATTCACAAAAACTATCCACCACACAAAACATATAATTTTGTTAGTAAAGAAAAGCAATTTGCCATATTTTATAATAGCGTCGTAGCGCATAACGGAAGGAATGTTTCATTACATTCACAATATAAGGTGAAATAAAACGAAACATCCGTCTCCTAAACGAAGGTTCCCTGCAAATTTAAATTAATAAAACTTATTACTGTGCCTTGGAGATGTTCTTGTGTTGCACTTTGCGTCTCATTTGTTATGTACGGCTTACCTGTGTGACAGTAGTAAGTAATGAATAATGTTATAGACGGTAATAGGATAAAATATTATTCTATTCTGTATGGAAAATACGAAAATATGCGTGTTTGTTTTTTATTTATTCGTATTAGTTGTTTATAGAAAGAAAATTGTCTTTTGTTTTAGTAAACAAGACAATACAAAGAAAATAAGCGATGGCATTATCAATAATGCCATCGCTTATTTCTATGTTTTGTCTCGTCGAGACAAGTCGGCGGCGCAGTACCTACTCAAGTACTGCGCCGCCGACTTGACTCGACTCGACTCGACTGGCTTTATTCTTAGTTAATAATATGTCATTAAGAATAACAATACGATTACTTACAGAATTGATCTTAGTTCTTTTTTATATTTATTTTTAATTTTAATTATAATATGTAGGTAAAATTATTATCGATGGTCTGCAATAAACAGGCCTTCCACCGAGACGTCGTATTAGGCTTCGTTCGCACGGCGACTTTTTGTAGTACGACAAAAAGTAGTTTCAATAGAACAAATACATTCGCGTGGATACGTTCACACGGAAGAGATTTTAAATCGCGGCTAAATTTTATCGCGCACTGTTCCATTTCAAGCGCCCGGCGACTGAAATAGAACATATGGAACTTCCTACCGCTGTTCTGACGAGAGACAAAAAGTCGCTTGCATTAGGCCTCGTTCGCACGGCGACTTTTTGTAGTACGACAAAAAGTAGTTTCAATAGAACAAATGCATTCACGTGGATACGTTCACACGGTAGAGATTTTAAATAGCGGCTAAATTTTATCGCGCGCTGCTACATTTCAAGCGCCCGGCGACTGAAATAGAACGTATGGAACTCCCTACTGCTGTTCTGACGAGAGACAAAAAGGCGCCTGCATTACGGTCAGTACGCCGCGAGCATTCAAAGTGGTCGTACGCGTATTTAGGGCAATGGAACGTGGCTACGATGTTGTCGCAGATAAATCCCGAATTGCCCATTATATCAGGGTTTCCCAACCTTTTCTTGATCAAGGACCACTTATATGTTATTCTTGTTAGCAGGTACCACTATGTAGGTATAATAAAGATTAACTATGATAATAAAACAGAAACTTTAACTAAAACTAAATTTTTTTACGACAAACTTCTAATAATCTGTAATTCTCCACGAAGACAAGCAACTCTAATATGAATCTCGGAAACGGCTCCAATAATTAGATTTTTAGAAAGCAATAAATCGATCTAGTAAGGTTTCATTTTTAGAAAATGATGTTATTTGACATATTATCAATGTTTTTAAAAGATCTAAAACGGCTACAGAATATCATTAGAATACAAAAGTAAATTTCACAATATGTATTGTATTTATAATAGCTCAACTGAGGAGAGAGTTCTCACGAGCAGAAGACCTTGGTTCGCGTCGAGGGTTATTTTTCTTTTTTTTATATTTTTCGCCCTTTTTTCTTTTTTTTTCAATATATAATTATTATCTAAATATAATTTTTAATTTTTAAAAATATAATTTACAAAAAAAACGGTCCTCGGTCATTCCGGCATTACTTTTAAACATAAGAAAATAATTTAAGATATTTATAATAATTATAAATACCCCTCAATTTATTTATTTAATTGAGGCCGGTCGTGGCGCAATGGCACGAGTTGTGACTGCAAAACCGACTGGTTGTGGATTCGATCCCCACTCGAGGAGATGAATGATTTATTTAAATTTATATTTTCATTTCTTCGCTCTGGTGTCGAGGTTGAGCGCGGCGTTGAGTTCTGCCACTCAACACGCAATGCCTCCAGAATTCGGCAGAAAGTGGGGAACGGAGTGTCTTAACACTAGGTTCCCCCTGCCTACCCTGCTGTGTGCGGGATACAGCGTGAAGCTTGATGATATTTTTTTATTATAATATAAAATCTTTATTTCTAAAATAAAATTGTAATTACATTAAATTTACAATTAATATATATTATTATTAATTATTATCGATAAAATAGTATACGAGCACAAAGTTGTGACTCTAACGCAGCGGTTGTGGGTTCGATTCCCACTCGAGGAAATGAAATATTTATTTAAGTTTATATTTCCATTCCTTCGCTCTGGTGTCGAGGCAAAGAACGGCATTGAGTTCCGCCACTCAACATGCAAAGCCTCCAAAATTTGGCAGAAAGTGGGGAACGGAGTGTCTTACCACCTGCCTGTCCAGGTTCCATCTGCCTACCCTGCTGTGTGCAGAATGCAGCGTGAAGCTGATTAATTAATTAATTTATTAATAAAATACTGACATCACAAAGTTGAACGATACAAAAATTAGTTACTAACAAATGAACTATGAATTATTTTTTTCTTGTATTTTTCAACATATAATTTATACCAAAAAAAATTCTTTTTAATTTAATATAAAAATGAGGCCGTCGTGGCGCAGCGGCACAAGGATGTGACCGTAACGCGACGGTTACGGGTTTAATCCCCACTCGGGGAAATCAAATATTTACATTTATATTGTTAATTCTTTGCTCTGGTGTCGAAGCAAAGAGCGGCGTTAAGTTCCGCCACTCACGCAATGCCTCCAGAATTTGGCGGAAAGTGAGGAATGCAGTGTCTTAACACTAGGTTCCCTCTGCCTACCCTACTGTCTATGAGATAGAGCGTGAAGCAAATTTATTTATTTAAAAAATCGATACTGCTAGTACTTTTGCTTTAACCATTTCCACGTCTTACTGCCGTGAAAGACGGATAAAAAGTGATTTAAAATCGCTCGTATGAACAGGCAAATTGTACGCGATATAAAATCTCTTTCGCCGTTTTTTACGCCGCTAATTTTTTGTCTCCCTCGCGAACGAGGGGTTAGTATTTACGAGCGATCCTGCGGCGTTTCATTTTGGTAGAGAGGGTTTCCGCAGTATTTTTGTGGGTACTACCCACTATTCATGGTGTCCTTTAATGAGTTCCACAGTACCATCCGTCCACCGAAAATCAAAAAACCAACAATATTAAGGTAGTATTAGAGATATCATATGTTTTTCTTGTTAACATTTTGTCTTATTTTATTTTTTTATACAACAAGAAACTTATTAAAATATAGCTAGGTATATAAATATTCCACTGGAAATATTTTTATGTCAAATAAATATATATTCACGTTTACTCTCGCTAATGAGGTACACACGTGTAGAAGTTAAAAATAATTTTACTTTAATCCCATTTTTATTGCAACATTGCATGTAATATTAACGTTATTTAAAATAGAGTAAAAAAAGTGAGAGTCACTCACATCTCTCCCTTTTTTTATATTATTAAGTTTCTTCTTCATTCATTTCGTTTATTTTTTAACTCAATAAGCTATGACTCGAAAATTCGGCGGAAAGTGAGGAACGGAATGTCCCAACACTCAATTCTCTCTACCTACCGTGCTATATGCGGGATAAAGCGTGAAGCTGATTTTTTATTTTATTTAAGGTAAAAGAAATCAAATAAAAAACATACATTTTATACACATTTAATGTTCACACATGGTTTACGATAATAATGAGTAGCCTTTTGCATTTTATATGCAACTGTCATCCAATTTACACAAGTAAGTTACTCCGCTTCACATTTTTATATACATTTGTTAGCTAAAAATAATTTAAGTAAAATGTAATAGTAGCGGGCTGATTGTCATTCATCCACTTCTACTAGTTGGCTGAAAGAGATCTCTTATATATAAGTCCATCTTTTCTGTTGTTCTGAACCAAATGTTTTCTAATGTTTTGTTTTTCTTATGTATTTTAGTGCAATAAAGAATATTATAAAATATTGAATATTTCTAGGCTCGAGTCCCGCGGCGCCCTTGCCGGCGATGACGGCCTATTACAGCTACGTAATATTCATGATTGAATAGTATCTATCTGCTGGCAAATGCAGAATAATTAAAATATTATAGGTGATATGCGGGCGAAACCGCGAATAGGCCGTTAGTCTAATATATTAGGTAAACATTGGGTAGTGCATCTTCTATAGATAAATCTGAAACTTTTTTTAGATTCATGCTGTATTCCTCACTCAGCAGAGTAGGCAGATGGAACATAGTGTTAAGACACTCCGTTCTCCACTTTTCGCCAAATCCTAGATGAATTGCATGTTGAGCAGCGGAACTCAACACCGCACTTTGCCTCGACACCAGAGCAAAGAAAGAAAAATATAAATTTAAATATTTTTTTTCATTTTCTCGAGTGGGGATCGAACGCACTACCAATCGCGTTTACAATCACACTTTGCGACCCTACGCCACGACTGGCCTCACCTTTATCTATTATTTAATACTACTAAAGAACGACGCACGCACACATAAACCTATCAAAGGGAAACCGCCACAAAGTTCAAAGTTGATTAAACTTTAGTAGTATTTTTATAGTAGACGTGTTTACGTTATTGGTATCTATGCATAACTGCGTCACACGAAATACAGGTATGGATAAACATCGTGAAATGAAAAATAAAATCGCGCGTCTAATCTGTTGAGGTATCTTGATTAATTTCTTTAGTCATGGGTTTAAAATATTTTACTTTATATGCTGTTTCCGTAAAAGGAGCGCTGATACTTCCATTCTGTATAAAATTTAAAAATAAAACAATAAAACTAAAAACACACCAGATGCATACAACATCAGCGGGACAAAGTAAAATTAGAATATGAATTATTATAATAAAAATAACTGCAATATAAAATTTACATAAGAATTGCTGAATACAAACGACGCGCAAGTAAACGGACGCTACGAAATACGTCGCTTTTACTTTACAGTTTTAGTTTTGTTTATGATGGGCCGTTTCTGATATTTTATAGTGTAATACATTTTTAGCTGTAGTGTAGAAAAAAAAAGAAAATGTAGAGTGATTTTCATTTCTCTTTTCGTTTATAATAAAAATATCAATAAGGTTCCTTACCATTTTTTGTCATTCAGACAATATAAAATTAAATCTAATCAAATCAGACAGCAAGGTAGGCAGAGGGAACCAGTATTATGATACTCCGTTTTCCACTTTCCGCCGAATTCTGTAGGCATTGCATTTTTAGTGGCTTAACTCAATGCCCCGCTTTTGTGAGAATAAAATATGAGAAATCATAACATTTCCCATTATTCATTATAGGGAGGGCAACACGTGTGATTATAAGCCCGACGGTTGTCGGTACGATTCCCATTCGGGGAAATAAAATATTTAATAATTTCATTTTTCAGCTCTAAAAACAAGACAATGAAAATGAGAAACGGAGTGTCTTAACATTAGGTTTCCTTTGCCTGCTTTTTGTACGCGGGATACAGCGTGAAGCTAAAAGAAAATATATTTTAAATATGTTTATGGAGAATCTCTAATGAAAAGTACTGTTGCCGTACTTTTGTTTTCCATCGTTTTACTGATTGTGGGAAACGAAACGTAATGCCATTATTATTTCTTTAAATAGAAGATTCAAAAATTTATATTATAGTTAAATGACTTTTTGCCTCAACGAGGATCCGCGGTTGACATGAACCCAAATTTTAACCACTTTTAGCGTCATTAATTAACGAAAAAATATCTAATTAAATCAGCTTCACGCCATAACCCGCATGCAGTAGGGTAGGCAGAGAGAACCTAGCGTTAAGACACTCCGTTCCTCACTTTCCTCTGAATTCCGGAGGCTTTACGTGATGAGTGGCGGAACTCTATGCCGCGCTTTGCCTCGACACCAGAGTGAAGAAATTAAAATATAAATTTGTATAAGCATTTTCATTTTCTCCAGTAAAGATCGAACCCACGACCAGTCGCGTTTACAGTCACTCACTTTTGCCCTGCACCACGACTGAACTCAATATTCAATGAATATTCTAAATAATCAATTTATTTTGAAAACTAAAAATATAGTAAGAGATTCACAAAGGATGTCTGTGAAGGGATTTTAACGTTTATTTACATTAACTGAAGCGTTAAATTTTTACAGAACAGTTTAATTCATTCAAACGGAAACCGCGAGCTCGGCTTTTTAAATCTGCTACGTTTCGACAAAAAATGTGAATATAATTTCTATGTACACAAAATGGTTCGTGACATCTGTTTAATGTTTATGAAAGTTAATTTCGTTTTAATCGGTTTGATTTGGAAATTAAATAAATCTCTTTTATTTCTAACTTATACTGTTTAATTATTAAAAAAATGATCATTCTTGTTAATAATATATTTATTTTTACCTTTTACTAAGAAAGACAACGTGATCACTTTTTCTGACTACTTAGGTCTTACTTCTTGTCCAACCATACCGAAGAAAAATAACATATTAAATATATATAACATGTTTGGAGACGTAGAGAGAATAATTAATCAAAGAATGGTAAAAAAGAAAAAATCTTACTTCTTTTGAGAAGCAAGAGAGTCTCGCCAAGCCAAGAATTTTATTGATGACAATGGAGGAAGATCAACTAAAAAGCATAAAGTCTAGGAGGGCTCTATATATAGAGAGATTGACAAGACTGAGCGAGGCAATAACCGAACCAGAGAAAACTAAGAAATGTTTTATAATTTCATAAAAACTCAATAACACGACAGGTAAATAGTAATTAAATTATTTATATTCAGTTTAGCCATACGGCAGGTAGAGCTGCTTGTCTAGTTATTACGTGGCTGCCAGATAACGCCTCTAAACCGTGCTCGAACGCTGAAATTTAGCACGTTAAAAATGTAGAGATACTAAGACCAGATTTCATGGAATTAAGACATGGACGGTAAAAAGCGATATTTTACGTCTTAGAGTGAATTCCCACTATAGTGCCAGTCTGTAAATATTTTATGATATGGGAAACAATGAGAGCATTCACACTATTGTCCCAATCAAACCCCTTTACAATCACGCATATTAATAATATTTCTCATACATAAATATAAGATGAGGCCTGTCGTGGCGCAGGGGCATAGATTTTAAATTTAAAGTGGTCAACTCAAGAGAAATTGTTAAGACATTCAAGTCCCTAGATATTAAGAAAACATCAGATATATGGGGAATTTCTGTTAAATTAATTAGTCATATAATAGACGCTGTTGCTCCTTACCTCGCGACTGTATTTAATAATTGTGTAGAGTATGGTGTGTTTCCTGACTTAATGAAATTTAGTAAAGTCATACCTATATTTAAATCGGGTAGTACATCCGATCCCAACAATTTCAGATCTGTATCTATACTACCCTCATTTAGTAAAATCTTTGAGAAAATTATTTTAAATCAAATGCTGATGCACTTTGACTCGCATCAGCTTTTGCATGATAAACAGTATGGCTTTACTAAAGGTCGCTCGACAACTGATGCTGGTGTAGGACTTATAAAAAGTATATATGAGGCTTGGGAGGGATCGCAGGATGCTCTTGGTATGTTCTGTGACCTGTCTAAGGCCTTTGATTGCGTTCAGCACTCTACATTGGTCATGAAGCTACACCATTACGGCACAAGAGGACGTGCACTCAATCTTCTGACCTCTTATTTAGCTAACAGAGTTCAGAGGGTTGATGTAAATGGCAAGAAATCTCCTGGTTCATTTGCCAGTATGGGGTCCCACAAGGGTCTATTCTTGGTCCTTTTCTATTTTTAATATACAGGGTGGAAGAGGCAGCGCTCCATTTACGGAAACAGCATATAGGGTAAAATATTTCAAACCTATACCTAAAGAAATTAATCAAGATGCCTCAATAGTTTGGACGTAGGATTTTTTTTTCAATTCACGATTTTTATCCATGCCTGTATTTCGTGTGACGCGATTACGTATAGATCCCAATAACAAACACTCACTACTACAAAAATACTACTAAAGGTTAAACAACTTTGAACTTTATCGCCAATACATACGACTCGATTTCGAAATGAGGCGTGTGCGGCGGTGTTCCTTTGATAGGTTTATGTGTGCGTGCGTCATCCTTACAAATGGCGTTTTGTTTTAAAATGACAATTTTATTATTTATTTTGTTTGAAAATAAAAACTTTTTTTTGGGAATTTATTTTTTTCTCAATTATATTAGGCTTTTATAGAGTAGTTAAAACTGTGGTTTCATTAAATGTGGTGCTGACACTTCCACCCTGTATATAAATGATTTGCCATTTTTAGTGGGAAAGAACCATGATATAGTATTGTTTGCTGATGATATTTCATTGATTTTTAAAATAAAACGACGACAAAACATATATGACGATGTAAACAATGCTCTATCGAAATTAGTACATTGGTTTAGTGTTAATAACTTACTATTGAATAGTAAAAAAACTAAATGTATAATCTTCAGAACACCTAACACAAAAATTGTTAAAGCTGATGTACTCTTGAATGGTGAAGCCGTGGATCCTGTCGATTCTACGGTGTTTCTCGGTATCACCATTGACTCTAAATTACAGTGGGGACCTCATATCAATGGATTGGCGAATAGACTTAGCTCAGCAGCTTTTGCGGTTAAAAAAATCAGACGATTAACTGATGTGAAAACGGCTCGCCTTGTTTACTTTAGCTACTTTCATAGTATTATGTCCTACGGCATTCAACTTTTGGGTAATGCAGCCGGTATTAAATAAATTTTTGTCTTGCAGAAACGAGCTATTCGCGCAATCTATAATTTAGGCCCTAAAGAATCGTTAAGGCAAAAATTTAAAGAAATAAATATTTTGACAGTTGCATCTTAATACATTTTTGAAAATGTTATGTATATTAAGAAAAATATTAAAGATTTTGCCAAAATTGGTGATATACATAATATCAATACTAGAAATAGGAGTAAACTTATTGCACCTGTAACCCGATTACATCGGGTCCGCAATTCTTTTATGGGACAATGTGTACGCTTTTACAATAGGATCCCAGAAAACATCCGAGAATGTTCTATATCACAATTTAAAAGAGTTGTGAAAAGACGTTTGTGTGTTAAAGGTTATTACCAAATTAATGATTATATAAATGATAACACGCCTTGGGAATGAAACGCTCGCTCCAGTCTATTTCAAAGTATCATTGTCAGAAACGTTGAAATGTGATTTTGTATAATTGATTTTAAAAAATAAGTCCCGCTGAGTTTCTTGCGCCGGTTCTTCTCAGGTCTGAGGCATTAATTTTAGTGAACTGGTGGTAAATTATTTGACGTTCAAAAAGTGAAGCATGTAACTTCTTATTTTGAATAAAATTATTTGACTTTGACTTTTGACTTTGGCACAACAAGCGTTTGACTATAGACGTGAGAGGTTGTGGTTCCAATTTTCGCCTCACTTGACAATATTAAATATTTAAATGAATATTTTCATTTCATCTCCCTCTGTCTCCAAGGAGTGAAATAAAGTCACATGAGAGTGACAGAAGTGAATTGAATGTAAACTGCCTGAAGTACGCAGATGATGCAGTGCTCATTGCATCATCAGAATTCGAGAAGCAAGCATTAGTCTTCACTCTGAAAGAAGAGTGTGAAAATAATGGTCTAAACCTGAAAATAAATAAGACAAAGGTTCTGGTATTTGAAAGAAATGAGAAAAAGACAAAATGCTAAATCAGTGTAAATGGTAAGATATAAGAATAAGTGAATGAAGTAGTATAATTGGGAAATGTGTGTATGGAAGATGGTTGCGAACAGGCGTATTGCTGCCGGTAACATGGTTAATGGTGCTTTGGCTGCATTGATGAGACTGTGAAACGTCAGCGAAGCTGCAAGCTTGCCGTGTTCACCGACGTGTTGGTACCGACGCTGTTACACGACAGCGAAGCGTATTATAGAAAAGTTAAAGAAAGATGAATACTGTGGAAATGCAATCTCTTCATAGGATATGCGGAGTCAGCTTAGCTGATCGAATCCGCAATGAAGAAATACACAGAATGGCAGAGGATGTCACGGTGACAATGAAGAATAAGAAAGAAAAACATGCTCGTCTGGTTTGAACACATCGAAAGAATGAGTGATGAAAGAATGTTAAAAAAGATCTGTGATGGGAAAATGAGTGATAAGAGAGGTTGGGGCAAACATTGGTTGACCTTCGAAAACACAGTATCATAGATACCGGAGGAAAGCCACGTAAAAAGCATTAGGATCCCCCGAAGTGCATGTATGAAGAGGTTGATGACAGTGGACGAGGCGAAAGAGGTATGTAGAGACCGTTGCGTTTGGCGCTACGTTCTCTCTGACTACCCCGCTAGGAATACAGCGTAAATGTAAGTTAAGTTTCAGTCATCACTCTAGTGTAAAGGCAAAGCGCTTCATTGATTTCCGCCACTCAACGCGCAATGCCTTGAAAAATCAGTGAAAAATAGAGAACGGATGTCTTAACACTAAGCTCCCTCTGCCTACCCTGGCATCCCTCTGCCTCTGTGAACACAGAAACGAACCATTACCAACACTATAGTGTGAATCCTCTCTTATTATTTATAGTAAACGCACACGTACTCGCAAGATTCGAAGATAAATTTTTGTTATATTGTTCAGAATAAAATAAAGAGGTGATAAAGTGGTTTTGAGGCCGTAATTCACACTACGCTTTCACAAAACATTTAAAAGCGTCAAATTCACGTTTAATGGAAATGACGGAAACAGAAACGTTGCGTTTTCAATAAAACAGTGCATGGGCCAGTGCTCATTAATCCTTTCATATATTCTTTTTTTTTTGCTAAACTGTAAAAGCAAATGGTAGAATAAAATTTAAGTGGGATTTGACTAGTGTGTGTTGAGTTTAGAAAGTATGTTTTTTGTACTTTGGTGAAATTACACTGAAATCTCTAGGTCTGTGTATTTATTTCTAAGTCCAATTTTATTAGCGCTTAAAATATTTAGATGAAAGTGTTAAGGCATTGTATTCCCCATTTTCCGCTGAAATTCTGAGACATTCCGCGTTCAAAGGCGAAACTCAACGCCGCGCTCAACTGTATTCTTACCAGAAGCCATCGTCATCGTTGTGTAGTGGAACTAGAAATATCAATAAATGATTTCGAGTTCGAACTTTGATCGCTACTCGGCGAAATGATTATAATTAAATTACAGATAAACGACATAAACGTATATAACATATAAAGGAAAGTAAATATAATGAACATTTTGGTATTCATCTACATATCATAGAAATTGTAATATTAGCATTCTTTGTGAATATTAAAATACCCTCAAAATGGTTTCCGCTCTAGGTTTTATCACTTACTAGGCGAGTATAAATCACGCGTGCACGTTTTAAATGAAGAATTATGGTGTCGACGAAAATAAGACTATTCGCGTTGGTCGTTAATCACAGCATTTTCAAATTCTACTAATTCGAATTCTGCGGTATTCCGAAGTGCGCTTTATTCCTAAGTGGTCTTTGCTTGGTGCTTTATTCCAGAGCCAGTCGTGTGTCGTGTGTGACAGTTGCGGATTCTATTCCCAGTTGTTGGAGTAATATATTTAATGTTTTCATTTTAATGTTTGTTTTGACGATTCTACAAAAAGAGGTTAATGGAATGTCTCAACACTAGGTTAATTCAACCTCAAGGCCAAGTATGGGTTTATTTATTTTTTTAATATTTATGTAGTTAGATTTTTAAGATTTTTTTATTATTATTGACCACGTATTAGATTTCACAAAAAACCAAATCTTAGCCTCTAGCCCCTAAACTAATTATATGACTAAAAATATTAATTTCAAATATTTCTCATATTATATTATTAAATATATAATACATCTATATCTTTTACACACCGCACATCAGTAAATTATATGAGAATATATAATAAAAACAATACTAGTATCTGCAAAATGCATGTGGCCTATAGTATTTAGAACAATGCTTAGTGCAGAGCAGTTACTTATGGACCGATGGAACTTGACAGTCTCTCTGGCTATATCGACTTGTAGATTTTTAAGTGTTCGTCTTTTTAGTTTCACGCTGTATTCGACGCAAAGTAAGAAGCGGGGCCCTAGATCTGAATTTATAAATTCAGCTGTGTGATCGATCATGAGATCCGCTTAAGATAATAATTTTAATAAATTCTTAAGTAAACAAGCCTCATTCAACATGTAGTTATGAAAGTTAGCTTATTCAGACTCTGTAAGAAAATTTAGAATTTACTTTCCGTAGAGCAACCCCGGTCGGATATTAAATTAATAAAAAGTAAAATAAGGTCAAAATTGTTTAACCTTAAAATTTTATTATATAAAACTAAAGATATTTTATAAGAAAAATCTATTTCGATATCATAAAAAAAATATTACGCATCATAGGTCCACATACAGATTCACATGTGTATCTCTTAAATACCGCTTGGTTATTTTTTTTTAAATTTCCTCATGTCCTAACCGATTTTAGATAAAATAAATCAGCTTCACGCTATATCCCATGCACACAGCACACAGCAGGGTAGGCAGAGGGAACCTAGTGTTAAGACACTCCGTTCCAACTTTCCGCCGAATTCTGGAGGCTTTGCGTGTTGAGTGGCGGAACTCGATGTGCCGCGTTTTGCCTCGAACGGAAATATAAATTCAAATAAATATTTCATTTCCTCGATTGATCAAACCCATAGTCACCTGCGTGCAGCGCCACGACTGGCCTCAGAGTCGCCATTTTAAATTAAATACATATAAAATATCGAATAATACATAATTCCATACATTTTTACTAGGAAATAAACCATTTCACAGAATTCACCACTTTTGCACTTATACAAAATTTAATACAATGTTGCAAATGGAAATGCACTTGCATAGAATATCCAACGTCTGCCATTTCCGGTATTTTCAATAACTGTACATTTAATCATAACTGCTTTCCACTTATACTTGCTAAATCTTACCTATTCATACATTCTTAAAATAGAATGTATATTTTTCGTCAAAAAAATAAAAACGTTATAGGATCACTTTGTTGTCCGTCTGTCAATATCTCGAGATCGCAGAAGTATCCAGCTGATATTAATATCAATTATTAAAATCTACTATACCTTATAGAACCGAAAAAATCAAGCTTGTAAATGAGCGCAATCAAAAGATACGAACGTTTATGCATCGTTTTTGCTGCATTTTGTATGAAATTCACCGCTACGCTACACACACTACACACGCTACGCTACGGGAAGTACTCTATAGGTATCTATTAAATAGGGTTCTTCCCGTAGATCTACAGTTATGAAATTTGGCACTAAGTGAGAACTTATAATTGAAATGAGTGCATTGGCCCGCAAACTAAAGTTTATAATTTTTTTTAAAAATTGTATTTTCCGTTCACCTACAACCCTGAAATTGATACTTAACCCGCGGTGTGCGAATCCGGCGGAAATATTTAAATTTGAAAATAAAATTTATTAACCTCTCCTTCCGTAGCTAGTTGAGTGTAAACATATTTGTAGATATTCTTACCAACAGGTGGACTTCCTGTTTGTATTTTTAGAGGATTTAGCATTACACGATTCAAAATCTTATTTAAAATTCATTTTATAATTTCACATCTATATATTACACATACTAAAATTTTAAATATTTGCCCTGGTCAAGTCAGTGGGACAACGCCTATATATTGACAAGATGTCTGTGGATTTGATACCCCCTCCAAATCTTTTTGGATTAAGTTTAAATAATTTTAATGTTTTCGCTCTAGCAGATAAACTGCAGCATTGACTTCCACTATTCAATACGTATCTCGAAGTCTCAAAAGGTGGAAAAAAAAGAAGACGCAGAAAGTTTTGTTTTGTTAAATACGTTATAGGTACACTGAAGCGTAGATAATTAGAAAAATCTATTTTAATTTCAGTGAATAAAAACATGTGTAATATAATATACTTGTATAATATCAAATCGAAGCTTTCAATAATGTCTGTTCAATTTTTACTTCTGTACGTTTCACGCTTCGGGCGTTTCAAATGAGCTTAAGTCCCTAGAAATTTATGTTCTTGCTGGTATATTTTTTTAATAATTTTAATATGGGTAAAAGTTATTTAAATTTTAATAAGCTGTGTAGTTGCGCACGTGGGGTTTATTATTTTAATAAAATAATTTATAACAATTTGGTAAATTATAAAATAAGACACATTCACTGTCTTTTAGACTATAATATATTTTAAGATTACTCAGAAGGAACTCTCTAATCTATATATAGTAACCTTAAAATATTAATTTTGAATTTCTCGACTTGTGACGTTACGTTCCGTCGAACAAATTCAAATTCTAATAATTTTATTCAAAATAATAAGGTCCTTGCTTCATTTTTTCAATGTCAAATAATTTACCACCAGTTCACTAAAGTTAATGCCTCAGAACTGAGAAGAACCGGCGCAAGAAACTCAGCGAAACTTATTTTTCTAAAATCAATTTTATACTTATCTGTCTTATTATAATTATCTATCTTTAGTCAGTCAGCTTCACGCTGTATCCCGCACACAGCAGGGTAGGCAGAAGGAACCTAGTGTTAAGATACTGCGTTCCCCACTTTCTGCCGGATTCTGGAGGCATTGCGTGTTGAGTGGCAGAACTCAACGCCGCGCTTAACCTCGACACCAGAGCGAAGAAATGGAAATATAAATTTAAGTAAATATTTCATCTCCTCGAGTGGGGATCGAACCCACAACCAGTCGATTTTACAGTCACACTTCGTGCCGCTGAGCCACGACTGGCCTCATATTTAATTTCTTTAGGTAATTGGAAATTTGAATAAAGGAATCACTCAAACACTCAGTGCTTTCGCTCAGCTATAGGGAGATACGTGAAGCTCCAAAAATTCAAGATCAAGAAGAATACATTTGAAAGGGGCTCAGAATGAAAGTTTGTCGATGAAGTTTAATCTTTATTGCTCCTCTTTCTCCAACTCTTCAAACTAGAGTGACTTACCGAATTCAAAATACTTCATAAGAATACGATTTTAAAACATTTGAAACAATAGCTGTAAGGTAGACCTGTTGTTGTTATGACAATATCAATCTTCCTATAGTATTAAATAATTTTATATAAATCGACTCTTTTTAGTAAAGTAAGGTAGTAAAATCTATATATCAATGATTTTTTTTATTAACACAGCATATACGAGTTCTGGGTGAAGCCTTTTAGTATTTATAAAACCTAAAAAATATATAATTGTAATATATTTTTTAGGTTTTATTTTAACTGTGATATAATATATTTTTTAATTTAAATATAAAGCACGTACCAAACAGAAATCAAAACAAAAAAAATCAACTCGAAGTGTAAATTTCATTACCGTGATTTAAATTACAACTCTCGATGGACGCTTTGAACGTAATCACTGAATGGCGTCGCTCAAGCTGCGTCTCAAAGGTGACGTCACTAGTTTTTGACTTTAACTATTCACTTTGTCTCGAAAATTTGTATTGTTGGGGTATTTTTATTGTTGCCTTTTAATTGAAAACGTAGAAATTATATTATTATGTAAACAGAAAATATATTCTACTAAAAGATAAGAAACTTATCTATGAAACAATAAAATTAACCTAAAAATAATAATTTATTAAAAGTATCTGTATAAAAAAAAATATTTGTAAAAACAAAAACCCCGACTGCATCAAACTAAAAAGAAAATAAACAAGCCCAATAGTTTATTAGGATTAACAGTCGGGACCTCTTTAAATTATGCGGCGTTCCTGGTAAAGATTTCATTGATTGAAGAATTACTTATAGGTCCCGACTGTTAATCCTAATAAACTATTGGGCTTGTTTATTTTCTTTTTAGTTTGGTGCAGTCGGGGTTTTTGTTTTTACAAATTTTTTTTTTATTTTTCGTTTTTTTGTTAGAATTTATTATGGTAATGATAATCATGATATACCTTTTTGAAATCCTAAAATTGAGCTCTTGAATTTGATACCCATATTGTAGTATTCGAAACGAAAAAATTTTTTTTTACTAAGTACAATGGCATACCACAGCCGCCATGAGTATTTTTTATTAACGTCACCTATCTAAGAACACTTGGGCTGCTAATACGAATCTAATGATACCTCAAATATGTAAATCCGTTCAGCGGTTCTGGAGATACGAGGTAATAAAGAATATTACATACATACAAGATACGCGCGAAAAACATAACCCTTCCTTAGCAGTCGGGAATAAAATTAGAAACAAAAAGTTAACAAGACAAAGCCTTCATTCAGTTCCGCCACGATAAAATGGAGAACGGAACAACTTAACACTTGGGCTCTTTTTATAAATCGCTTTTAACTCTGAAATCGATCTTGAGAGCCAACTTGAGATGCCGTTTAAAAAAATTATGAAAGAAAACGGCATCTGCTAAGTGGTTCATCTTCTAGTAAAAATGTATAGAAGAATGTGTGTTTCGATATTTTATATGTATTTCTTTTCAAGTCATTAATAAATATGTTGGGTCGTCGTGGTGCGTGATAATTGGTCGGTTTAAAACCGTGGCGGTTGTGGGTTCGATTTCAATTTGGGGAATTTAATTCATTTCCGCGTTCTGGATACAAGATCAAGCAAGCGTGACGTTAAGATTTGTCATTGAACTCGCATTGTCTCCAAAAATTGTGCAGAACGTAGGGCACAGTATTATAACATGTAGGATAGGTAAAGGGAACCTACCCTTTACCCTATCCTACTATATGCGAGATACGGCGTGGAGCTCAAAAAAACCGGTTAAGTGTGAGTTGCGCCCACAGAGGTTTCTGTACCAATTTCAGGATAATAACATCCTGTCAACAGTGTGCATCCCACACTGTATAACTAATAAAAGTTAACAAAATTAAACTTCATTTTCAATTATACTCATTTTGTATGAAATTAATTACAAATATAAATTTGTTATGATATTTTCCATGAAATACTTATAATTTTTTACTTTAATTTCGTTTTTTTTTTCTTATTTGTCTGTAAGTCCACGGGAAATACCCTATTGTTTTTTAATTACGAGGTAAATTCCATACAAAATGGAGCAAAATCGATGCATAAATTTTCGTATCTTTTGATTGTGTTGACTTCTAACGCCCAATATTAATAATCTATCTCCAACGCCAATCTTCGATTGTTCCATATATCTATCCAATCTAGAGATTGGATAGATATAAGTATAAGTTCAGTTCGATACCTCCACACGATCTTGAGATAAATGTTCTTGACAGATGGACATACAGGCATAAAAATGATACCTTTTGAGGTACGCAATCCTAAAAACGATATGATTTTTTTAAAAAAAATCCTTAAATGGCCAAAATATCGAATACCTAATGTACTACTACTACCTAACGTACGACATAATTATCAATTTTATAAATTGGCGCGTCATCATCTAAAAGTTACAACGTACCTTATATCCTTTAACCACCATTAGCTATAATTATTTTTAATATATTCTCTACTACTTTTAATAAAAGCAAACATACCTGTAGGAATATCTTTTATTTATACACGACCTAGTAGAAACCTGTGTCATTTGTAGATCAATTGTCAGCTCAGCTAATATTTTTTAATGATTACTTACCTGAAACAAAATATAAATAACTTAGTAAAATATTGAAAGAAGAAATAATTTTATTTAGATAAATTAACATAGCTTAGGTTTCTTCTGCCTACACTGCCACGTGCGGGATACAGCGTCCAACGAACTAGACTAAGAATTCCAACTTATATGGCTTGATAAGAACGTATGGCTTAGAGTTTAGAGCGTTTGGATGGTATCGGAAGAGGCGCGGGCTCGACTCCTATCATGGTAAAATTTTAATACGTTTTCTTAAAATATTTTCAACTTTTCCAACATAACATTTTACAAAAAAAATTAAATATTCAAAATAAAATATTAAAAAAAAATACTTTGATTTAAACTTAGAGAATATTAGCATAGAAATAATATTTTTTAACTGCACTATTTTCATAAGGCAAATCACGTCTCGTCCGAAAAAAGCGTTACCTTTTTGTTTGTTTATGAATGCTCCGCGACGCACCGCTGCCTTTGCTTTTGAACCTTCTTTTTGTGTTAAGAAGTTGTATCGACCTTATACGATATATATATATATATATATATATATATATATATATATATATATATATATATATATATATATATATATATATATATATATATATATATATATATATATACGAGTAATGTGCTTTAAAAATTAATCTTTTTTAAATGATACATGCCTTGCCTTCATAGATTGTGTTGTGAGTGTTGATAAAGTACGTATTTAGCTTGATTTAACTGTTTACACGAAATTTTACCCTGCTATTTACACGAAACAGCGTAGAGGTATGTTCTTTTTATTTAGTCGTAGTAAAAGTTCATATATATTGATAAAAATTTCAAGATAGCTAAGCTATATTTTTTTTCTTTGAAATGAACATTCGAATACTTTGGTTCTTCGTTCGCTATTATAATAATTTGTCATAATTGAGTAAACTAGTGATGTGGCGACCTTAGACATATTGATAATGAGAATGCTGACGTTAATGATGATGACGATATAAAACAATCAATATAGACAGTAGAAAAGAAAGTCGACGGATAAAGCTAGTATTACATAGTATATGAGTCAGTCGTGCAAAAGTAAAGCTATTTTCCATTCCAATTACCGCTTAATGCATCCAACATCATTAGTGGTTTTATATCGGGACGCGTTTTGGTTAAATATTAATATAAAAATGAACTGTAAATATCAATTATTAGAGAAAAAAAATATAGTAACGTGCGAATCTCTCGAGCGTGTAAATTAGGTACTCGAGAAATATTCACGAAATTTGCTTTCAATTTGAATGCTATAAATCTGTACTACCTATATACGAGTATAACATTATCAAAATAATTACATGGCAAAATCTAATAATACTTGTACATTAGGAATATATCGTGGCACAGAAACACCGCGCTTGACTGTAAACACGAAGATTTTAAATTCGATTTCCACTTAGGGGACAGAATTTTTACATTTCCTTTCTCTTGCAACAAGACAAAACGTCGAGGCGCGGCGTTGAGTTTCGCAACTCAATACCCCTCCGCCACTCTCTCGTCAGGCAACATATGGCAAAAAAATATTACTGAAATAAAATAAAAAAACTAAAAGTAATTTTGCCCCTACCCTATTGGGTAATATATTTATTAAAAGAACTCTTCAACTTCTTCTTCTTCAAGAAGTTGAAGCTTTGTGCATCATAACCAAACTTAATCGTCGTGTAGTTGCGAATCATAAACGGTGGGATCGACTTTAAAGCAAAGAAATAAAGATATACATTTTTTAAATAAATATTTATTTTTTAGTGGGGATCAAACCCACAACCAGATTTTAAAATCAAACTTCGTGCACCTGCACCACGACTGGCCTCAAGTTTATAATCATATTATTAATTAAATTGACAGATGGTTAGATTAGTTATAATACTTTTTTCTTTATCTTCTTTTCTTTAACTTATAAAATACAAAAACATTATTAGGTATTATATTTTTATATTATTTCAAAATATTTGCCCTTAAGTTTTTTTTTCAGATTCATGCAGTATGTATGCCGCAGGGTATACTGCTAGGGTAGATTGTCAGAACATATTGTGTACCTACTCCATTCTCTACTTTTCACACGAATTTAAAACATTGTGTGGCGAGTACCGGAATTCAGCGCCGCACTTTCAGAACAAAATTCTTTTATTTTTTTATTTAATGTTTTTCTCGATGAAATGAATAAAACAGTGTCTTAGTTTACGCCTATCAATATTCAATGTCTATGGTAGAAAATAAAACAATAAATGAATAATTCATAGCAAAATGAAAATATGAGATCCACAGTAACATAGAGGCCAGTCGTGGCGCAGTGGCACAAAGTGTGACTGTAAAACCGACTGGTTGTGGGTTCGATCCCCACTCGAGGAGATGAAATATTTACTTAAATTTATATTTCCATTTCTTCGCTCTGGTTTCGAGGACAAACGCGGCGTTGAGTTCTGCCACTCAACACGCAATGCCTCCAGAATTCGGTAGAAAGTGGGGAACGGAGTGTCTTAACACTAGGTTCCCTCTGCCTACCCTGTAATTGCGGGATACAGCGTGAAGCTGACACAGTAACATTAATTGTATTGGGACGATTAGAATCACCTTATTTTTACTTATTTACAAGGTTCAATCATTTGTGAAGATTTTAACTGTCTTACTATAACGGTTCATGAGATACTGCCTGGTGATAGATATACAGACAGGCAGCGGAGTCTTAATAATAGGGATCCGTTTTACCTATTGGGTACGGATCATTAAAAACAAAATGAACGTCATATAAAATATTTAAAATATCATAAAAAATATTTTAAGTAAGCTGAAGTTTAAAGCTCAAACTGTAATTACCTCCAGTCTATTTACCTCCAGTGTTTACTAACTATACGTAGTAGTTATCAACATTCTAGCTTGAATAGTTACTTAAGAATCTTCTATGTGTAACTTCGGAATTAAATTAGAGGCGAGGTGCACTACGGTTGCAATGTGCAGTCATTTTCATATATTCAAAGCACTTATTATATTAGTTTTATTTTAACCAAAAACTAAAAAAAAAATTTGTCTCTGTTTGTAAATATATTTTTACCCAAATTTAAGTGTAAGCACGATAATTATGGGTTCAACTCCAGCTCTGGAAATAAAATTATAAAATTACTTCTCCTTAAATCTCGGCCATGCATGAAACAAAGTGAAGTTCAAAAGAAAACTCAAACTTTACTTAACTTTAAAATAAAAATGTAACTTTTAAAAGTAAAAGGAGAATGAAACTTTTGGGCCTAAACGTAAAGAAATGAGATGTGATCTAAAAAATTACTATTTTTTTATTATTTTTAGAATGGCAAATAATAAATTAATGGACAATCTGGAAGTGGAGAAAAATGAAAAAAATAAGATTTAGATCCTTAATCAATTAAAATCAATCATATTTTAAATCAAAGATATGACAGCTGATTGACAATGACACCTTGTCTAATGTTTTTTTTGCATTTTTGCTCTGTTTGTCAATGGTATAATATATAGTTTTATTATATTAACTGGCAGCTATCCTGCATCACATTCAATAGACATTAATTCCATACATGTTTATCCTCTAAATATTCTTGAACAGTGTAATAAGCTTTACTTGTTAGTATTTTTTAAAGCTACTTTAAATTGTGGTAGTGGCAAACTTCGAATACACTGCGGAAATTTATTATATACACGTATACTCAGACCCATAAAAGAATTTATATCTGAAGCACATATATAAATTCTTTTATGGGTCAGCATAGCAACATTCCATAAGATAAAATACTATGAAAATAGCTATAGTAGACTAGTCGGGCAGTTTCAACGTCCGTCATTTGTCTTACTTTTTTTATTGCGAACGCGGCAGAGCTGAGTTTATCCGCAAGTGTTTCTAGATGAGTGTTCCACTGGAGTTTGGAATCTATCGTTAAACCTAAGAAAATAGCTGATTCCGACACACTGACTGTTTCTCCTTTAATTTCTAGACTAAAATTATGCTTTTTAACGTTTGGTAGAGCAAATTCAATACATTTAGTTTTTTTAGCATTTAACATTAGATTATTCATATCAAACCAATAAAGAATATGTGATAATGCTCTATTCACTTCGTCATAGTTTGTTTTATTTCTGTCTACCTTAAATATTAAAGAGGTATCATCTGCAAAGAGTACAATATCACATAGGTTCTTTGCATAAAAAGGCAGATCATTAATACAAAGAAGAAATAAAATGGGACCAAGTATATATCCTTGTGAAACGCCCATCCTTAGAGGAGATCCAGATGATTTTACGTAATTAATACTAACTTTATGGATTCTTTCGCTTAGATATGAGGCAATAAGATCAAGGGCAGTATCCTGTATACCATAATGATAAAGTTTTAATAACAGAGTTTCATGGTCTACACAATCAAAGGCTTTGGATAAATCACAAAACACTCCAATTTCATTTTTTAACTTCTCCCATGCGTCATAAATGTACTTGAGGAGTGCTGCACCCGCATCTGTAGTGGACTTGCCTTTGGTGAAACCATATTGCTCGCCATGGAAACAATTATGAATATTTAAGAAAATTGTGAGCTGATTAAATATAATTTTTTCAAATATTTTACTTAAAGACGGCAAAATAGAAATCGGCCTGTAATTTCCGGGGTCAGATCTATCTCCACTTTTAAAAATCGGCACTATTTTGCTATATTTCATTAAGTCAAGAAAAATACCGGATTCTACACAATTGTTAAAAATTAAAGCAAGATAAGGCGCAATATATGGTACCTTAATTGGGCTAGGTACCAAAATAATTTAGTTCCACCTGCACACTTCTTAGATGACATTTTAATAATAATAGAAGAAGAATAAAATATTCATTAAAATATGTTTTATTTATAAATAATAAACATTAATGCTTAAACAACTCAGTAATCACATATTTTATAGAAGTTTATATTCAAGAAATTGTGCTGCGAACTTAACCTCATTTTTATCAAATATCTAATAACTCAGCTCTCAGATTGCCAAAATTTATATAGATTTCAGGGAGGGAATGATGTATCTAAATCTATTAAATCATACCATTTTCATCTCTTTACATTCTGGGCCCAAAAATGTATGGAATAGTTTCAGTCTCCTTTCCGCCCTATTTTTTTTATTTCAAATTAATTTTCAATTGCGTAACTGTAATATTTATGTAACAGTCACAAAATTGACCAAAGATAAAGACCCTTTGGTTATTAAAGAACATCTCTATTCACCCTTCCGCTGAATTATAGAATCTGCGTTGACACTTCATTATTCAGTGGAATGCAATAATATGCAAATCGATGTTCTGAGCCCGAGTTGATCCTCTCAATAATTTTATGGGACGTGCCACTCATATATAGATTAAGATTTTATTTCTTGCTAATCTATAAAATACAAGATCAATCTGTATTTATGGTATCCTTAATATGAGGGTATATACTATGTTTATGGCGCCAAAGTGAGTGAGTGAGTTCGAGAGGTTTTTATAAGCTTTGAATAAGTTCCGGTTTTTGTTTTTACAAGCTTTTATTTACCTTCACCTGTCCGGTTGTCTGTAATTAAATCTTGCAAGTTAAATTTCATCCATTTCCCGGTTTTCGATTGAGCTGAAATTTTGCATGCATATATAAATCGGATGACAATGCGATATTATTATGACATTAAGCTTATCTGATGATGGAGCTGGAAGGTGGCTATGGGAACTCCGTAATTAAACAACGTAATCCCATTGAGTTTGAGCACGTTTGATTCATCTTGACTAGTACTTTGACACTAAATAGTAACCAGGGTCTGATGATGGAGCTGGAAGGTTGCCAAAGGAACTAAGTAATTAAATGAGTACTTTGATACTATATGGTAACGAGGATCTGATAAATGGAGCTGGATGGTGGCCATAGGAATTACGCAATTAAACGACACAGTGCCATCGAATTGGACCTCTTTTGATTCATCTTGACGAGTACTTTAAAGCTATATTGTAACCGGGGTCTTACGATGGAACTGGAAGATGGCCATAGGAACTCCGTAACTTAAAGAAAAATACCTTTTTTAAGAGCAAGCTTTTATTATTTGTTAATAAAATGAACCAAAAAGTTAGAAGTTCTTAAAAAAGATTTTTTTTCTTTAATTTTATTCAATCATTTACTTTAATCGTTAGTATAAACTTTTAGTAAGGGAAATTAGAGTAGAGCCCGCAAAAGAAACTCAAGGTTCATTTTCACTAATAAACTAGGTAAATTAAGTATACATGAAAAACATACACATAAATTATATGGAAAATGTAAAAAAAATAAAAGAATACAGATGAAATGCGAACAGCATTCCAAGAAATAATCTTCCAAATAAATAAACAAAGAAAATCTGCTTATAATATCCATATAGATTTATGGGAAGCTTACTTCACAAGAAATTAAATAACGATACGCATTACAGATCTTATGTACCCGTGTAGAATGAACAAAATATAGGATAGCTAGTACTAAGATACTCCATTCCCCAATTTTTGCCAAATTTTCGATTCTCAACGTCACTGGCGGGACTCAACGCCGCGTTTTGTCTAGCAGAGTTTGTTTGTCAGAGTCTGCCCCACAAAACCACAAATTGTTTCACGAATTTATCTGACGCCACTGCATTATTGAAAACATATAAAGACGTTTAAAAGCATATTCCAAAGTTTTATTGTTAAGAATGACAATTTGGTTGCACAGCCTTTTTAAGGGTTAAAGGAAACTTTGATTTGATATAATAGTTTATTTAGTTGATTTTTTTTTCTGTATATTTCCTTTGTAAAATTAGATTCTGTAAACTTAGTGGCTTAGATCTGCACTCTCCACTTATTATTAAAGAGCTTGTATTGTTTATTCCCCTGTCGGTCTAAAGAATTCGGCGGAAAGTGGTGAAAGGGAGTGTCTTATGGGAAATGGAGCTAGGAGGGGATACAGCGTGAATCTAATAAAAAAATAAAACAGAAGTAAGTCATCTTCAAAAATATTAAGATTTCACTCCAAATATAAAATATTTTCTACTGTGATTATTCTATGAGACACCATAAAAGAATGTAAACGATCCAATACAAATTACAAATGCTTCCGTTTATTATAGCGCTGTCGCTGTCGTCGGGAGCAAAGATATAAAAGTTACTATATAATATTAGTATAAGCAATTTAGATTTTGTTTAGTTATAAAAAAATACAGTTTCACGTTTTATTATGCATAGCATTAGACACTAGGTTACCTCTACTCTGTCTGCTGTGTGCGGAATATAGCAAGAAGCTAAAGAAAACTAAAAACAAAAATCACGCGGTGTTTTTTGATGTGATCAAAATATACCTATTAACCATCAAAGTGTAAATAGTGTACATTCATTATAAATATATTTAACCAATAATATGAGGTAGGAATTTCGGACGGACACGACAGCGATCTCATTTAAGCATTACAATATATGAAAGAATGTATAATAGAAAAAATCAACAATATATTTAATACACAATCCTTTGAGACTGACGCTTATTATAGTATTAATAAAGAGATCCATTATTATAAAGAGATGATAACAAATATAATTTATTAAATATATATATATATATATATATATATATATATATATATATATATATATATATATATATATATATATATATATATATATATATATATATACTTTTTGTATCTTAACAGGATATATAGAGGGAGCCAAGTATTGTCCACTCCGCTTAAACTGTTTCCAAATTTGAAAGTAGCAGGATTTGAACTCGTGCCTCTTAGAAACCGTTTAAGCACTCTAATAACTGAGCCATACATTCTCCTTAAGCTTGTTTGGAAAGCAAGATATTTATTTAGAAAACGTTTAAAAATTAAAACCTATAAAAATAATAACATTTCTAAAACAAAAAAAAATCTTTAATATTCATCATAGAAAACGTAATTCAAATTTCTCTATAAAATGGAATAAGGACCAGCATTTAAAGCAAATAATATGTGTTTGACAAATATCATAAAATTTTAACGCCGCAAAATGACTCAGACTGGATGACGCCAGACTAACGCAGGCGTCGTCTGAACCTAAGGTAAACATAAAGTTAGTTTTTTTTTCAATACTACGCATTTTTTATCTTCATCATATATCTTGCACATAGAAGGGTAGGCAGAGGGAACTTAGGAACCTAGTGTTAAAACACCCCGTTCCCCTTAAGATACTTCTGATCCCCAATTTTCGCTGAACTATGGATGATATGAATTTTATGACATGTTTAGATATAATATAAAAAAGTCATAAGCGCTTAATAGATTTTTATTTTAAAATATCTCTCGTGTTGTATCTACTAGTACATAAATCTCGATACCAACAAGCATTTAAAGTTGCCGACCGCACGAGCGACGTGAGAGTTATTTCAAACACTTTCACATAAAATTGCTTGTTATTCGAAGCACTATAGAGAATTTTATATAATACTAGAGGGCGCGCGCAGCTTCACCCGCGTATTTGCACCATTAGGAGTGAACTCTAAAAAAACCAGGAAACACTTGTTCAATAAGACATTTTTGTGCCTGTCAACAGCCTGAATTTATTTTTTTATAAAATTCGGTGGCAATTTAAAGATTTTTCCATACAAACTTTCAACCTCTTATTTGAACTCTTAGGGGGTGAAATCTAAAAAACCATGATGAAAAACACGTGTTCAATGAAATATTTTTAAATGTCTGAATTTCAAATGTTATAAAAATCGGTGCCGATTTTAAAAAAATCCATACAAACTTTTAACCCCTATTTCATTCCTTTTTAGGGTTAAAATTTTTCAAAATCCCTTCTTAGTGGATGTCCAGATTATAAAAATAAACATCTGTCCAATTTCACGTTTCTACCATTAGCGGCTACGGCTGTGCGTGCGTCTTACCTCAGTCAGTCAGGTACATGTCCTTTTATATATATAGATAGATTAATTTTTATTTTCCTTTATTCGTCTTTTACATTTTAAAGTGGTGTAATTTTTAAAATTTTTCTTCTATTATATTACATAGCGTTAAGCTTTATGCCGCACACAGGATAGTCACTCCGTTCCTAATTTTCTGCCGAATCGAAAGAGGTTTTTTTTTAAAACATTTTTAAAGTGTTATACCACACTTAGGAAAGAAAAATACTTATTTCGAAAACGTATAAAAATTTGAACGCAGCGGGACCCCGCTGCGCTTCCTGGAAACCGACGTGGTCGGTTTCCAGAAGGCGCGGGTTCGAGTCCCGCTGCGTTCAAATTTGTAAACGTTTTCTAAATAAGTATCGAAAGAGGTATCGAGGTATCGAGTTGAGCGGCGGAACTCTACGGCGCGCTTTGCCTCGACACCATAGCGAAGAAATTAAAATATTACTTATTTTCCTCGACTGAGAATCGAACTCACACTCGAACTTGTCGTTACAATCATATATGTTATTATCAAAACAATCAAGATTCCCAATTTAATCAGCATTACACATATTTGAATCAGAATACAGCGCTTTTGGTCCCAAGAAGTTCCTTCCCATAAACCGTAACGCGTAAAACCATAAAACTTGACCGCCGGGTACGGTTAATTGCATAGGTCGGGAAGCTAGTGATGACCTGAAATTTTTAGTGTTTATTATTCAGTTATTTACGACTCACCATTTAAACCTTACACCATTAAAACATCTCATTAGAGAACTGTGGTTAGTAATCAACATTACAAAGTCATTATTGACTTAAGCCCTTCGCACATTAAGGATATGTTTAGTCTATTTCTCTATCTCTTTTTCCATTTTGGAGTGAGAAGAGGTATATTACTCAGATCAGCTTTTCGCCAAAATAAAAAAGAAATATCGTCTTTGTGTCTTACAAGCAAAAAAACAACAACAAACAATCAAAGCACAAGAAAAGCAACCCAACCATTAGCTGGTCGGTTGTCTCATCTAAGACAATAATATTGTCTGTAAAAAAATACTGAAATATTTTACCAAAGCTAAAATTTTTATTATTAATAGGTTAATATGTAGTTAAGACTGAACTTGAAAGTGGGGCCCTTTCAGAGGTAGCACCAATTTAATGTACACGCTCACCTAAGTTAAAATAGAAACGAATAATGAAAAAAATGTATATTTATTTTTACCGGATCCTTTACGTGGGCCTTAACTCCTGCCAGACGTCCTAAAGATTGTTTAAAATTGGTTGTTTCAAGTCAGTAAGTACGCATATTGTCTTAATTACATATTACACTGATAGTTTTCAAAATTTGGACTTTGCTAAAATGGCGTAAGTCTGGCCCTAGGCTATTACCAATAATATTTTTAAAAATAATTAATATTGTTCTTTTCCTGACAATTTAGTACATATAATTGGATGCCGAATTGAATCTTAACATTATTTCTATAGAAAGTGGGATTCATTCCGTTCTAGTTTTCTGAGAATCCACAAAGTAATAATATTATCTTTCGCCGTTCTTGCTGAATTAATTGCAGGTAATCTTTTTGAAAAACTTTCTGAAAAGAGTTTCACCAATTTTCTGTGAACGTGGATAGTTTTCGTTAAAAAAAGTATAAAATTATAAAAGATATTTTTTTAATGCATATCCATAATATTTAATGATTTAATCTGCACAATTGATTGACAACTATAATGACTTCTAATATGTTTTTTTTACGACATTATCGTCAAAGAATTTTTGATTGTTTTAAATAAAAAAATACGACCATTGCTTATATTTGATATTAATAAAATATACATAAAGCTAATTATTTATTACTCGTATATATTTTTGTAACTTTATGTTCTTTTTACCTTTATAATATACTCTGTTAAATGTGCTGATGTCAGTGAATAATTTAATTTACTCATTCAGAAACAGCCTTAAATGTTAAATTATTGATTTGAAGGATTCATAATATTCTTTGTAAAATAACTGTAATAATTGCATATTAACTCCTGTACAGTTTTTAAATTAGTTACATATATTATATGAACGAACCAACCAAAAAATCTTTGTATTTACTTGATATTTCTTTCAAGATCGTTCTTTATCTCTGTGTTGAATTAATTACGACTTAAACTTAACTGTTATGATTTATGAAGGTAATCTCCACTAACAATTCAATTTTGTTTACTTTATTGTGTAAAATATTGTATAATAGTGCTTCAAAAATATATATTTTTATCAACAGTCATATAACCCAGACGTTTCGAATGTCATTCTTTAGCCAGGAGTCTTACCAGCGCGCTTGCTATATAATATTCGCAGGCAAGCTAATGCCTTGAGTTCATTCAAATGACGATAACTTTTTTTTAATGAATTGATTTTGATGAACTAAACTTTAGTACTTAAGTTGAGTTAAAGCAAAGCAATTGGTGAAATTTTCAAGTAAATCGGTTCAGTACTTTCAGAGAAAAATGCGGACAAAAATATGTCGACAGACAGACAGACAGACAGACAGACAAGAAATTCAAAAAAAATCTTTTTGCTTTCTATTATTCTTTTTAAGTGTCCCTCTATCCATTTCAGTCAAAATTACTAAATGTACAGACAAAATATTTTTACTGTCTTGTTTATATATAGAGATTATTTATCTGTAAGTAAATTGTGTAAATTCAAAGTGTTAACTTTTTTCAATTTAAAATTTTTAATAAATCCAAATGACAGTTACAATTTATTGAGATGAAGCACAAAAACAAAGTTTATGTACGCTAATATTTTTTGAAAGTTTTATTACTGAAAATGAAATAATTAGAAAATTATGAATTTATTTAGATTAGTTTAGTCATGGTGCAAGGGCACAATTCACATCTACACAAAGCTTGGACAGGTCGCTAGTTTAATTATTTTACTCAATATAACCAAAGTTCTGTCTCAACTGAAGATTAATGAAAGTTCTAGTACCCGAGAGCCTTTATTACAGCTATTAAATCAAATTTAGTTAGTCTACCTACATCGCAAGTGCTACTGTGGTACAATTTGCTACGTATGTGACCTACTTTTACTGCACACGATGGTTGTAGGTTTTGTTCCCGCTAAGAGAAATCCCATGACAAATACTTATTTAGAAAACGTATAAAAGATTGAACGTAGCGGGACTCGAACCCGCGCCTCCTGGAAACCGACCAGGCGCTCTAACCACTAAGCCATAAGTTCAGTTCAGTTAAGTTTGTCACGATTTTTAACAAAAAAATTGAAAACAAAACTAATTATTTTTATCTTTTAATTTAGGCAAAAAAAGATAAATTACCTCATTGCATAGTAACAAAATATGGCTAATATTAAAATACTGTCTGTTTAGGTTTACTCGCAGTAAACATCTCACCGTATTTTCTTTTTATGAAGACGTAAAGTACAGCAGGGTGCGAGTAAGCGCGCCTTTGAAATATGTCTTAGCTATATATCAAGGTAATTTAGAACATCTCGCTGAACTATCGGTTGCTATTGAATTGTACATTTTGTTAGGTTTCTGTTTTCTCCGTTAGTGGTATTTAGTTGAAATTAATAATCGATTATGTGTAAGATATAAGGTTAGATATTAGATTATTAGATATAGATTTTGATATCTTTCCAGCTTCACGCTGCATACCGTCAGTAGCAGGGTAGGCAGAGGGAGCCTTTCCGCAGAATTCTGAAGGCATTGCGTGTTGAGCGTCCCCTTTTTTGGTGTGCACCTGTGCCACGACGGACTGCACTTTTTTATTCAGAAAAATAAAATAAAAGCTTATATAAAAAAATATGTAATATGTGAATACCGAATATAAGTAAGGAATATCCAATTATTATTACTACACACGCTCCACTGGTCCGTAGGCTCATATAGAAAAATGCTTTGGTGTTAAGTGATCCGTATCGTAACGTTACATTTTATACATTATCTGTAACAGCTATTAAAGATGATGAGACCGAGCGCCTGGTCGGTTTCCAGGAGGCGCGGGTTCGAGTCCCGCTACTTTAATTTTTTTATACGTTTTCTAAATAAGTATTTTTCTTTCCTAAGTGTGGAATGACACTTTAAAAATGTTAAAAGTATTTAATAAATAGCGTTCTCTCTTGCCAGACGATAATTCTTAGTAATTATCTTTGGGTAGCAGAAATTTATAAAAATCTCCTTACAGAGATGCTAACAATATAAATATGTTGTAATAAGCGTATAAAAATTTCGACGTAGCTTGATGAGAACGTATGGCTTAGTGGTCAGAGCGTCTGGACGGTTTCCAGGACGCGGTTTCGAGCCCCGCTACGTTCAAATTTTTATACGTTATAATTTTTTATACGTTTTGTATATAAGATTTTTTTAAATTTCTCGATAACGGGACATTCCACTTTCATTTTATATTTTAATGTAAATTTCACATACAGCTATGACAATAACATTTGTAACCTTTATAACATTTGTAACTTTATAAATATCATATTCATGCGTGAAGCTAAAAAAATACAGTCGAATTGACAACCTCCTCCTTTTACAAAGGTTCGCTTAAAAACAATAAAATAGACATTTTACAGAACACCTAATTGTCACTAAAATAGAAATTTAGAAGGCTGAATCTATCCCAACATTTAGACGATCCCGCCCTCAATACTGTAAAGGCAATCATTTATCTTTTACAATATGCCGCCCGCGTCCATTGGAAACTATTAAACAGAGATTAGCCTTTGATTCTGTAATGAAATATTGTGAATTGATATATGTATAAATACAATATTGTTACTATTCAATTTATATAAAAATTAAGACTATTGTTGTGTACGAGTGTAATACCATTATGTATTACCATTATTACTATTGAGGCCGGTCGTAGCGCAGCGGCACGAGGTGTGACTGCAAAACCGACTGGTTGTGGGTTCGATCCCCACTCGAGGAGATGAAATATTTACTTAAATTTATATTTCCATTTCTTCGCTCTGGTATCGAGGTTAAGCGCGGCGTTGAGTTCTGCCACTCAACACGCAATGCCTCCAGAATTCGGCAGAAAGTGGGGAACGGAGTGTCTTAACACTAGGTTCCCTCTGCCTACCCTGCTGTGTGCGGGATACAGCGTGAAGCTGATTTAATAATAAAATAATAATAATTTATTTAAAAAACTATTTCGTTTTTTCATTGTTGAGCAAAAAATTGTTACTCAACAATGAAAAAAATAAATGGACACTTTTGTGAAAATGTTGCAATAAAAATTGCAGAAATTGAACAAAAATCGATAAAATTGCAGAAATGGCCTAGTACTCCTAGATATACAAAAAAATATAGGCAAAAAGGACTTTAATTAAGATAAATCAAAGTTACATGTAAATATAACATTTAAAATATATTAAGGCTAGCGAAATTGCCTTTAATTTCTCAATATATTAAAAATAATATATACTTTTTACATATACAGAATAAAATTGTCAAATTGTGTTAACAAATAAATAATAAAATTGTCGTTTTAAAATAATACGCCATTTGTCAAGAACGACGCACGCACATATAAACCTATCAAAAGGAAACCGCCGCATTCACCTCATTTCGAAATGGAGTCGTATGTATTGGCGGCAAAGTTCAAAATAGTTTAACCTTTAGTAGTATTTTTGTAGTAGTATGCGTTTACGTTATTAGCATCTTTGCGTAACTCGAACGTCACACGAACTACAAGTATGGAAAAACATCGTGAAATTAAAGAAAATCCTATGTCTAAGCTGTTGAGGTATCTTAATTAATTCCTTTAGGTATGGGTTTGAAATATTTTACCCTATATGTTGTTTCCGTAAAAAGAGGGCTGCCTCTTCCATCCTGTATAATACGGGAAATAAAAACAAAGATATGTGCTCAAGGCAATGGTATTTGTTATTCAATTATTGATTCATATTAGTTATCAATAAATAAATTATTAACTTAATGTTACGTTATAATTTTTATAAGATATTTTTGCAAAAGATTGATTTTTTATGTTTAAATCACATGATATATATTTGATCCTAATGTTAAGTGGAAATTTCGTTCTCCACTTTGCGCCTTCGCTCTCGACACATTGCATGGTAAGTGGCTTAATTCAACGCTAGAAAACAATTATAATAACAATTAACTCCCCCGAATGGGAATGGAACCCGCTATACCACGATGGCTGCATTGTTTTGTATTTTATTATAATTATCGTTTTCTTTCGCCGCTAAGGTAGCGTTGATTTACGCCACTTGAATGCCCCGAATTCAAGAGGAAAACGGGAGACGGATTGTTTAAGGAGGTTCCCTAATCCTACTGTTTGTGGGATAAAGCGTGAAGATCATCTGAAGAAATAATTATAACAATACGAATTGCTATTTATTGCCATAGTGGGAAACGAAGGTTCCTTAATGGGAACGGAGATCCTAACACTAGGTTCCCCGATTACTTCTGCCTATTCTGCTATGTGTGAGATATAGCGTAAAGCTAAAAAAATAATTCACACAGACAAACATACAAGAAAAAGATAACAAAAAATCAATGAATTCCATTAGTAATCCTCCAGAAGGGAATAGGCTTTAGTAGGCAGTTTATTTCATCTGATTAACGAAGCAGAATGAATTGGGAAAGGTACTTACCTTCGCGTGAAA
Organism: Heliconius himera; assembly: GCA_021202915.1. Classification (NCBI taxonomy): domain Eukaryota; kingdom Metazoa; phylum Arthropoda; class Insecta; order Lepidoptera; family Nymphalidae; genus Heliconius; species Heliconius himera. Next base: position 1,804 of record JAJHJA010001125.1, on the reverse strand, counting down.
TATCTACTGGTACTGCTAAACATTTGTTTTAGCTAATTGTCCACAGCTATTTATTTCATTCAACTCTATACGGATTTGTAGATTAATATATCTTTCTTTATTTCAATTTATAGATTCATTTTCTAAGGCTTATTCAGTATTACTTTAACCTTACTGTTTAACCTTACTGTTTTCTGCTTTTTATGAAAAATATTTAAGTTTGTTATATATAAAAAAATATTTTGGACTATAACTTAATTACAGAACTCTAGTAATTTCTTCTAATTTTTTGCATATAATTCAAAATTGTAATAAAAATCAGAAAGGATTTTTTAAGTATCAGTTCATTGGTTTTTATGTCGCTTGATGTAAAAGGAAATATAATAAGTAGCTTAAAAAATTACATTATAAAAAATACTTAAACCTACTAGAAAATATGCTTGAATCAAAGTCAAATAAAATCAAACCTAGGAACCTAATCCTGTTTCAGGGCACTTAAAAATAGAAGTAACAAAACGAAAGAGTTATTGGACTACCGCCAGAGACAAATGCCAACGAGTAAGTGCGTTCAAACTTTATTACACTAAAACTTTCCCATAGAAAGGTTTGTAAGTCGAACAAATACAAAGAATCTAAGAACCATTGTAATAGAGATCTCTATGATTTTATATAAGCTTATCTGTTCTTTTTATAGTTTGTTTGGACCGGGCTCGCTCATCTCAGAAACTACTGGTCAAATAAAAAAACGTGACGTAACCGGACGAAAGTCGTCGTAACGCACTGGCATAAGGTATGACTGTAAACGCTACGCTTGTGGATACGATTCCCACTCGGGGAAATAGATTAATATTTAATAATATTCTCATATCTTCTTTCAAGGAAAACTTGACTTCCGCTACTAAGTTCATACAAATAAATAAGCAGGCCCTCTCTGCCTACCCTGCTATATGCGGAATACAGCGTGAAGTTGATTGGTGCAATGTGATCAAAGTTACCTCAGGCACTTAGAATATATCAATATGTCAAAATGTCATACATAACTATTAGTGATTTTCATCAGTTTTATATAACTACAATCTAGGATCTAGGATCTTAAATAAAACAATTGACTTCCACATTTTAATATATATTACATCAGTCTAAAAAGTAAATATAGCATTTGTGATGGAAACGCTAACACGTACCATCTCTACGGTATTTTTAATACCGTAGATTTTGATATCCTTTTGGCAATTATGTATTCTCTTAACATATCTCCTAAAGTGATTGATTGGTTTCATTCTTACTTGCATGGTCGCAAGCAACGTATTCGGATTCAGGATTCCTATTCTGAATGGTGCCCGGTGCTTGTTGGCGTTCCGCAAGGTGGCGTGTTGTCTCCTCTTTTATTTTCACTTTTTATTAACTATTTTTGTCATAAACTTGCTTCTCCCTACCACCTTTATGCTGACGATCTTCAAATTTATCGTCAGTGTTCGCTGCGCGATCTTCCGAATGCTATAACAACACTGTCTCGAGAACTCGCAAATATTTCAATACGAAGCAAATCTCTGGGCTTGGCGATTAATCCGAAAAAATCTGTAGCTATTATAATAGGTAGCCCAAGGCTTATTTGTCAAATTTCTTTAAACGACTTACCTAATATATCGATTGACGGAGTAATAATCCCTTTTACAGATAAAGTAAAAAAATTTGGAATTATATTTAATCAGCATCTGTCTTGGAAGCCACAAATCAGTGAGCTAAGCCGTAAAATATTTTCAACTATTGCATCATTACGTCGATTACGCAACTTTCTACCCATTGCTACTAAAGTTGCGCTGGA